>CAKALU010057368.1:0-12606 GCA_916700995.1 Hozukius guyotensis
TAAATATTATATATTTATATTAAATATTATATATTTATATTATATATAGATATACTGGTGCTAAAACTCAAAACTGAGGTCACATTTCTACAGTCGGGATGAAGTCTCCTGAGATATATCTACAGTATATCTATATCTATATATATATGACATGATGGGTCTGAACCCCGATATATAGATATAGATCTATATCTATATCTATATATATATGATGGGTGCGGTCTGAACCCTGAACTGGAAGGTTAAATTCCACATTAAAGGTTGAGCTGAACGTTCCTTCAGTGTTAATGTGGTTTCTGTACCTGGCACAAAGTGTACTAACGCTTTTATTAGAGATCATTTTGAACATATTACTCCCATATGTAAATACAGGTGGTTATATTGAAATAGAAAACAATCAAACACTATATTTCTGTTACCTCATAAATATATAATTCCAAATACATTCAAGGAGTTTCTATTTAAGATTGTACACAGGTACGACCTACTGTACCCTGTTAAAGAATATATCTGCAAGTTCTTCGTAACTTAACTTTTTGCAGTTGTGAAGGGGAAACTATTGAACACGTGTTTGTGGATTATTTTCATGCCACTTCTTTTTGGTTTAATTTACAGAAAAATCTCTCAAAACATTTCTAAAAAGATATCACACTAACAAAGATTGAGATATTACTCGTCAACAATCCCAGTTTTTCTACAGATGATATTTACATAATTAATTTGATTATCCTAGCAAAATATTATATACATAAAATTATATGGCTTAAAATACCCTCTTTTTATTTTTAAAGATACTGATTTTAAAACATATTTGACCATGATTGAAAACTTAAAACTCAAATTCTAAACTGACTAAAACTATTAAATTGTTCAAATGTAAATTCAAATTTATTCAAATTGTTTAGCAGACCCAAAAGGTTTTGTTTGTTTTGTATTTGTCTTTTCCTTACAATTTGTTTGTTGTATAATTTATAATTCATTGAATTTTTTAATTAAAATATATATAAAAACCATAAGATTGAGCGTTTAGGAAGAGGCCATCAGGTGGCCACGAGAACTCCGTTCTAGTTAACCATCAAACAGACTCCTGATTTATATAATACTCAGCTCTGTAGATGAGTTCAGTTAGCAACACCATGATAAATATAGCACACTTGTATGCACTGTTGGTGAACATTAGATGGATTGATGGTGAGCAGCAGCTGGACTACAGCTCATTGATTTATCCACCACAATCAGTTTTATATGTCAAATCACATTTTTATATAAATATATATTTAAAAAATGCATGCAACTACAGATGCCAAAATTGTATATTACATGTCCCAAGCAGCTTTCATCTTCCTGTGCTTCATTTTATTGTAATCTGCCATCACTGGAAAAAAAGAAACAAGCCTGGAGTCCTTTATTTTGTCAACCATTTATTTGTATTTAAATAAATCTGCAGGTCAAAGGTTAAAGCCATTTAACAAGAGGGGGAAGCTTTGTACAATCAAAGACAGGAAACGGCTCTTCAGAGGCCGATTATATTTATATCAATCTGAATGGGAACGCAGCGACACCGGTAACGCTTCGTTTCCTGGAGGACTTGGATCATCTTTCAGCAGTCCCAACTCGACCGTTGCAGCTCCTGTGAAGGACATTAAATCTTAGAGTCAATTCTTTGACATTTTGGCTTCAACAGATTCTTCAGAGGCTTCAGTCTGAGTGTCTCAGTGCGCTGCGAGTAAACTTCAGTTTAGATCAGTTGAACCAGATAACTGAATCATCATTGACCAAACTCAGACACTATAGCTAATAACATTTATTAAGAGAGAGTTCTATAATTCATAACTTATGTCATGTTATATCAGAAACAGTTGCATTATTACCTGAAAGATTAATCCCGTCCTTTTGGGGGCTTTACTTCCAGAGGAGTTTGTGCCAGTCATGCCGACTCCTTCCCGTCTGTGTGGACGAGCTACAAGGCAAATTTACATCATTAATACCACCACATGGCAGAACGAGGACACGTTCAGCAACGCCACCGTTTTTGGATGTTTTAGCCCGGTTACTGCAATCACACTTCAAGCTTCGTTAGGAGAGTTCAGAAGAACCGGCTCAGTTTGCTCAAAAGTACATTTCCAATGTTCCAATAAACCTTAAGCAGAAGTCAGATGTACTTATAACCTAAAATCCTAACCTATATAATCTAACTTGTACTAAGGGTAAGGATAGAACACTATAGGCATGCATGATAGGCATGCTTTGAAAAATATCCAGCAGTGATCTAAGGCCTACATGATTTACAGTAAACGGGTTAAAACAAACCGGTGTGGTTCTGTGGTCAGTGCACTGTGAAGACATCTTCATGCTTTTGTCAGAGACTCTAGTCTATGAATCATCATCCCACAAGAGGAGAACAGCAGAGGCTTCTAGATCCCAAACATACCTTTTTAGAGAGCAGACCCCATCTAGTCCAGCTGGTTACCACCTGTGGAGAACACACACAGAACACCATCAGAACCGGTTCTAATGTTTGCAGGTTGTATTGATAAATCAGTACTATGCATACTCAGTGCACTGTGAAAGAGCATCACGGTTAATCAGAGACTCTAGTCTAGTGAATCATCATAGCAGCACATTAGTTTTCATAGAATCTCATCCTGACACTGACCTCAGGGCTGCAGACGGCTCAAGGTGAGGCTGCTCAGTACCGGAGAACCCAGTAGAGCTCCTTCAGTGCTCTGAGGAGGCGGCTGCATCCATCTCTGGTCTGATCCTGAAAAAGCAGATGCATTTCCATTAGTCAAGTGTTTGTTGTTCACTTCTCATGAACATAAGTTTTAAAGACTAAATATACATCTGAACCCTTTTAAAAAGCATGAAAACTGAAATATCTTTACTGTAATCAGTATTTAAGATTAGATGCAGATGTTCACAGCTGTAAATGACACACCAGTCCCTGTTAACACATCTGGTTATTAGATTAGACTTTACATTCTGCAGTGACACCCTGAGCCCAGCAGAGGGAGCTGCAGCCTGGCAGACACCATGAGGGGGAGTTCTGCACCAGGACCTTCACTAGTTTTAGGATTAACAGATACTATAGAGTACTAGTTTGTATTTTCATATTGTACTACATCCTCTTAGAAAACTACCATAGTAACGTTAGGAATTCATTAATGAAAAACAGTGCGCTTTTCCTGCAAACTGCAGCTGTTAAAGATGCATTCATCTAATAAATACTCACTTTAATCATCCACCTCCAGACTGGCTCCTCCAGCAGGTCCTCAGACGCTCCATCGTCTGCACAGGAGACTCATCTACTGAGAGATCAGAGCCTCCGGGGCCGACTCTCTGTGGGCCATGTGCTCAACATGAAGCAGCTCTGCATGAAGCAGCTCAGCAGGCTCTGCTCTTCTTCTCATTTCACCCTTAATCTCCTGCAGAGGTCTAAAGACCAGCCTGCATCACAGTTACCTTGCCTCGTTTCACTGTACTTCATGATCCTGCTGACTAGAGTAGAGCTGGTCTGAGCTGAGCTGTAGAGAGGACCGATCATGGAGGAGAGCAGGCAGGAAGAGACTGAGCCAGAGTCTGGCCGTGCTTTATATACTCTGGTCCTCTACAGGACCCACGTGTTCTGTTGGTGTCCTGAATAATGCCTGCTAATAATGAAAATTATACAGATGCCATGAATTAAACTTACATTTTATGGAAGTTTTTATTGGACTTTATTAGTTGTAACCCACAGAAGACATTCCACAAATATGTACCATGACCTGCAAATATTTCACTATCCACAAACATGTATTTTTGTATTTGTGTTGTGTAAAGTCACATCCACAAATCCACAGGAAGTGCATTCCACATGTAGAAATAGATGCACAAATGTGTAGATATCACTTTACATGTAAACCTTAAAATAAGTATTTACAGAGTAAGTTATGCGTTTTTGCAAATCGCCCTGTATTTTTGTGGATGTGACTTTACACAACACAAATACAAAAATAAATGTTTGTGGGTAGTGAAATATTTGCAGATCATGTTACATATTTGTGGAATGTCTTCTGTGGATTAAAACCAATAAAGTCCAATAAAAACTTCCATAACATTTCAACAAGAGAAAGTACAAGAACATCTTTAATAAACTGTTCATCTATCAAAGGTTACTTGAAGGGTCATTTAATTGCTGTTGTCCATGTATCTGTTTTGATCTTTTTATTTTATTTTAATTTTATTTTTTTCTCACAGTGTTATGTTTGGTTATGATTGCCCAGAAGTCTTAGTAGATATTTAAATCAATATCCTCCTCACAAACACTAACCATACACTTCCATGCATACACACACACACACACACATTTGTTTTTTTTGATATATTTATTGTTATTGTTGTTATTATATATATATCTTGTTCTAATTGTTTGTTATCACTATTAAGTAGTCATATTATTTCTGTATATTAATCTTGTCTCTAGGTGGAGGCACCAGATCAGCCCAGTGGGGTTTTTGCCACTTCCTGCATCGTCTATTATTCATTTATTTTCTGTTATGTTGTGTAGTCTTAAATTATGCAAAATATATAAATAAATAAATAAATAATACACAATGGCCATTCATATATAATTACTATGAACATACATTTTTCCTTTTACGGTACTTTGATCAATTTGAAGAAATGATAAAGTAAACAATGTGTCATTGAATAGAATAAAATGGTCGAAAGGGAATATATATATATAAACTGGAAAAAAGAAGTTCGGAAACTTGTGTTTGGTGGATTATTTCTCTGTTGTTACAATGCTAATTGGCATTGTATTTTACATCGTTGGAAAGCCTGTTTACTTACCTTCACAATGATGTCCAACTTGTAAGGATCATGCATTTGTGGGATGAGCAGCACAGCTGATTATGTGGGTAGCGCCCAAGAAAAATTAGCCAAAATGTTGCTCATCTCACAAATGCATGATCCTTACAAGTTGGACATCATTGTGAAGGTAAATAAACAGGCTTTCCAACCATGTAAAATACAATGACAATTAGCATTGTAACAACAGAGAAATAATCCACCAAACACAAGTTTCGAAACTTTTTTTTTCCAGTATATATATAACACTTAAAGATGTGAATCTCTACAAAAACTAAAGCAATCTATCTCTGACTATTAGTGAATAATGTGTTAATGATATACCGATAGAGGAAGAAGTCAGTTCGGTTTGTGCGGTTTTTGTAGAGGACACATTACAGGGTTTCATTTACAGAAGAATCTCTCAAAATATTTCAAAAAAAGATATCATACTAACAAAGATTGAGATATTACTCACTGTCAACAATGTTTTTCTTTTTTTTTTATTAAAAAAATATAAGTACAATAACAATATGTACATTCAAAACAAAAATGTTCATGCCAGGGGTACAATAAAGTAAAACAAATAAATAAATAACTAAAATACATAAGGTAAAATAAAAAATATATATAATAAACATTAGAAAGATATACATCTACATAGAGACAAAAAATACAAGTTCAAAATAAATTCTCATCTGTCAATAAGAAATTTATCAAACACAAAGCTGGTTCTCACTCTCAACAATCACAGGTTTTCGACAGACGAGATTTACATAATTAATTTGATTATTATCCAAGCAAAATATTATATACATAAAATGATATGGCTTAAAAGAATACCCTCCTTTTTTTAAGATACTGATTTTAAAACACATTTGACCATGATTGAAAACTTGAAACTCAAAAATTCTAAATTGACTAAAACTATTAAATTGTTTAGACATTTCAAATTTATTCAAATTTTTTAGCAGACCCTGAATGTTTTTTTATTTTATTTTTATTCATCTTTTCTTTTCCTTACAGTTTATTTGTTGTATAATTTATAATATATTTTTGTATTATTTTATTATTGTAAAATATTTTGACAGAATTGTAATGAAACATCTGAACATGCGATTATATTGTATCGAACTTTTGAAATAAAATATTAAAATTTAAAAAACAAAGCTGAGCTCAGAATGTTTTTTGTTTGTTTATTTGTTTTGATTTTATTCATCTTTTCCTTTCCTTACAGATTATTTGTTATATAATTTATAATTTATTTTTTATATTATTTTTATACTGTAAAATATTTTGGCAGAATTGTAATGAAAAATCTGGACATGCGATTATATTGTATTGAACTTTTGAAATAAAATATTAAAATAAAAAAAATAAAAAAAGCTGAGCTCAAAATGTTTTTTGTTTGTTTGTTTGTTTTTTATTTTGTTTTGTTTTTATTCATCTTTTCCTTTCTTTACAGTTTATTTGTTGTAGAATTTATCATCATTTATTTTTATATTATTTTTATACTGTAAAATATTTTTACAGAATTATAATGAAAAATCTGAACATGTGATTATATTGTATTGAACTTTTGAAATAAAATATTGAAATTTAAAAAAAAAGCTGAGCTCAAAATGTTTTTTGTTTGTTTTATTTTTATTCATCTTTTCCTTTCCTTACAGTTTATTTGTTGTATAATTTATAATTTATTTTTATATTATTTTTATACTGTAAAATACTAAAATATATATATATATATTATTCATCTTTTCCTTTCCTTACAGTTTATTTGTTGTATAATTTATAATTTATTTTTATATTATTTTTATACTGTAAAATATTAAATATATATATATAAAAAGCTGAGCTGTAGTAGCTTGTTGCAGTGATTGAACTACAAGTACCAGCCGTCCCCTCGCCTCAGGGTTGCCAGGTTCTCTGGGTTGTGAAAGAGTCTTTAGAAGCACTGCGCCCTCTACAGGCTCAGCGTGTATCTGGCAACCCACAGAGCCGCTGTCACTGCTGCTGACGTCACTGAGGTCAGGTAGACGGAGCAAAGATGGCGACCGCCTACGAGAGATACAACCTGTGAGTCTTTAATATATATAATCTATAATCTATAATATAACATAGTTAATGATGTTACACCGCTCTGTTCTACCGGAGGTAACAGTCACAGAGCAGCTGGAGCTGATAGCTGGAGGTCAGAGCGGCGGCAGGTCAGATGACTGGCTCTGTTGAAGTTCGCCGACAGGTTCGGTTCGGTACCGTTAGAACCGAACCGAACCGAACCTGTCATTCATTATGAAGAACATCGCTGTGTAGACTCAGCAGCAGGAGGATTCACTGTCTAAAGCTGCTGTGTTTAACCGCTGAACGGCCCCGGTTAGTCTAGATGAACAGAGCGTCGAAGAGTCGGTTAATGTTCGGTTAAACGTAAACCGAACGTTAACCGAACGTTAACTAGCAGCAGACGGTGGTTTAACGTTAACCGGTCGGGTCGGTTGTTGTCCATCAGGATGTAGCTCTGGGTCCAGTCAGGGTTTAGGTGATTTGACAGCTGATTAATGACTCACAGTTCTTTGAAACATACCTTGTTTAATCCAGGATCCAGAATCAGAATCCTGGATCTGATGATCTGATCCAGGAACAGATCCAGGATCAGGTCAGATCCGGGATCATGCTCAGTGTTATCTGAACTCTGGTTCTGGTTCTGGCTCTGCTTGAGACCCGTTCAAAGTGAATGAAAGACTTTATTTCGAACATATAAATAAATAAAATCAGATACAAAATAACAAACTAAACAATAGTGTCTGAAAAGGAGCTGGTAGAACTTAAAACTACCCCTTCCTCACTTCTCCTTTAATAACTCATCATAGAATGATAATATAATATAATATAATATAATATAATATATAAACTATCCCAGATTTATTTACATCAAATTAAATATTAAATATATGAACAGCATCCCAAGTTTATTTAAAATCCACATATCCATCCGGAGTTAAAAAATAAATATAAACCAACTCTTAACACAACCCTTATCACAACTCTTCCTCATCCATATACCTCACAAAAATATCTATATGTTTCTTGCTTTGAACATAATTATTGCGGTTTTAAATTTGACCAAATCCATGAATTTCAATGCATGTGACTTTAAAAAGAGTGTGTTTGTGTGTTCCTTATATCCCACATTATTTACCATCCTGATTGCTCTCTTTTGTAGTTTGCATCATGGTTGTAAGTTGCTTTTATACGTGTTACCCCCAAACTACCACACAGTAATTCAGATATGGTGATACAAGTGCAGAATACAGAATGTGCAGAATGAATTACAGTAAAAGAATATGTAACTTCTCACGACCCCAACGTCTCAATTATTACATGATGATGCTTTGCAGAGTTTTTTAAATCAATCTTCTTCAGAACAACACAATCAGGATGTTCACTGTGATGAGAACTCAAGTCTCCGCTGCTCTGTTGGTTTTTATGTTGTACTGAAATGAGAAATGAAATTTAGAAGAACTGATCCAAAGATCTGAAACACTGAAGCTTCATTGTGTAAATGGTCAGCACAGCAGCAGTAATGTAAAGTCCACATGGTTTACTGTAAATGTGCTGATAAGCCATGCATACAGTTAACAGTTAGTGTCTCAGTAATACTACTTGGTGTTAATCACATGTTTAAGTTATGGAAGGACAACAATAGAGTGTTTGTGTAGTAACTCACATTCTTCTGCTGCAGGGATTTAAAGCTGCGTGTTACTCAACAAGCTGTTGCTGTGATCTCTGGTCCTTTTAAAGCTGCAGCTGGTAACCTTTAGAAAAATCACTTTTTATCATATTTACCCAAACTATAACTACATCCTGACGAGGGATGCACTGATACCGATACCAGTATCGGGTATCGAGGCCGATACTGTGCTCATGTACTCGTACTCGCAAAACGGCTCAGATACCACTTTACGGCAGCGTGACGTTAACCTCTCGTCAGCATCTTTCGGGTTCTATCGTCCCTATCGCTGAGCCCTGCCCCAAGAGGCACGACGCGGTTGGGCCCCGGGAAGCACCTTCGCCCCGAGCCTTTCCAAGCCGACCTAGAGCCGGTCGCGGTGCACCGCCTCGTCTGCGGGACTCCCCAGCCTGCCGTGTGTCGCTCACACCCTCCAGCTGGCTGTTAATGAGGGTCTTTTGACACAGAGTAGTACTCGTATCGGTACTCGATATCGGCGAGTACCCAAATGTAAGTACTTGTGGTATCGGTGCATCCCTAATCCTGACAGTAGTACGGCATGGATGAGAACAGCCTTTACCGGTCCCTTTGGACTCAAAAACACACCAGCAACCGTTCAGAGGCTGATGGGGATGATCTTGGGAGAGCTGAGAGTCTGTTTTGTGTACCTTGATGACATCATCATCATCTACTCTCCGTCTTGGGAACAGCAGGCAGTTTTCCAAAAAGACTCACCGCCGACATGAAAAAGTGCAACTTCTTCCAAATCTCCCTCAAGTTCCCGGTCACGTTGAGTCTGCTGAAAGCATTCAGATGGATCCAGACAAAACGAAGGCAGTAGAAGAATTCCCCGTTCAGCTAACATTAAGTCAGTCCAGCGGTTCCTCTGCATGCCCGGCTGCTGGTACCATCGCTTCGTCCGGAACTTCTCTCAGCTGGCTGAAACCCCGAATGCACTGAAGAGCAACGGAGCCAAATTCAAGTGGACCCCCGAGTGCCAAGTGTCCGTGCTTTTGAAGCCCTGAGGACGCGTTTGACCTCCACACCCATCCTAGGGCACCCAAACTTTGACCTCCCTTTTGCTGTTTACACTGATGCCAGCGACGGGGGCCTTGGTGCCGTGCTGGCCCAGAACATCTGGCTTGGAACAGAAGAAGTTCTGGCATATAAAGCCTAAACAAAGCAGAGTGAAAAGGAGTGTTTGTCTGTGGTGTGTTCGGGCCTCGGAGAGGTGGAGATTAGTACCTGGATGGAAGATTCTTCACTGTAGTCACCGACCACTCAGAGCTGCTCTGGGTCTTTCAAACCAAGTTCTTGTCTTGACTGAGAGAGAGAGAGAGATACACAAAGCTTTATCTGTAGCGCATTGTGATGCTTGGTGAACCTGACTGCTGTAATGTTCCCCCTGGATGAAAAGCTCAACCTCACCGTCTCTCTTGTTCTCTTCCAGGCACACAACCCCAGAGAAGTTCTTCATCGAGGCCTGCGATGAGGGGGCGGACGCTGTGCTGGCGATCGATAGGGTCTCAAATGAGATGACCCTCACAGGTAGAACGTCTGACAGTTTAACGACAAAGACAAATTCAGATTACAGATTAAAGCTGAAGTCTGGAACTTTGAGCAAATATGATATTATGTTTTATAAAACTGTCGTGAGAGTGAGACAGGTAATCCTCTGCCTCCTCCTAGTGCTCGTAACGGCGTTTCTAAGATTTGACAGACCGGAGGAAAACAACCAATCAGAGCTGAGGAGTCTCTAAAGCAGCTGTCAATCACTGCTGGTGAAACTCTGATCAAACTGTCAGTCTAGGCCTATTACAAGAATAAAGTCAGAGGTTTACGAGAAAAAAAGTCGTAATATTATGAGAATAAAGTCATAATATTATAAAGTACGTTACGTGTTATTTTCTCGTAAAGTTATGACTTTATTCTCGTAATATTACGACTTTTTTCTTGTAAAGTTATGACTTTATTCTCGTAATATTACGACTTTTTTTCTCGTAAAGTTATGACTTTATTCTCGTAATAATACAACTTTTTTTTCTCGTAATGTTACGACTTTATTCTCGTAATATTACGACTTTTTTCTCGTAAAGTTACGACTTTATTCTCGTAATATTACGACATTTTTCTCGTAAAGTTACGACTTTATTCTCGTAATATTACGACTTTTTTCTCGTAAAGTTACGACTTTATTCTCGTAATATTACGACTTTTTTCTCGTAAAGTTACGACTTTATTCTCGTAATATTACGACATTTTTCTCGTAAAGTTACGACTTTATTCTCGTAATATTACGACTTTTTTCTCGTAAAGTTACGACTTTATTCTCGTAATATTACGACTTTTTTCTCTTAAAGTTACGACTTTATTCTCGTAATATTACGACATTTTTCTCGTAAAGTTACGACTTTATTCTCGTAATATTACGACTTTTTTTCTCGTAAAGTTATGACTTTATTCTCGTAAAATTATGACTTTTTTTCTTGTAAAGTTATGACTTTATTCTCTTAATAATACAACTTTTGTTTCTCGTAAAGTTACGACTTTATTCTCGTAATATTACGACTTTTTTCTCGTAAAGTTACGACTTTATTCTCGTAATATTACGACATTTTTCTCGTAAAGTTACGACTTTATTCTCGTAATATTACGACTTTTTTCTCGTAAAGTTATGACTTTATTCTCGTAATATTATGACTTTATTCTGTAAATCTCAGATGTTTTTTCCCTCAATGTGGCCCTAATACTCCGTAGTACATTGTCTCTTTGGCCCTCACTGCATTAGACTGATATACTATATACTTAGACTATAAACTGTGTTATCTTCATCACAATGATCAAACCAAGCACCGCCCAGCAGCCACGTGTTACCTGTCTCATACACTACTGTCAGAATATAGTGACAGTTTTATAAAAATAACTTTTTATCATATTTGCTCAAAGTTCCCGTCTGCAGCTTTAAATAGAAAGTTAAATGATTCATCATGTTCTATCTAACTGTTGAACTCTTGTGGCGCTTTCACAGGTAAAAAAGACGTCCCCCCCTCAGCGGTCACCAGGCCGATATGTGGCATCATGGGGACCATTCGTATGGTAGCAGGTAGGAACCGGGGTGCTACTCTTGTGTTGTTGAGCTTGTCTTTGAAGCCTGTAGAGTAAAGCAGCAGTGACTGACCACTTCCACCACACAGGGATGTACCTGATCGTCATCACCAGGAAGAGGAACGTGGGCAGCCTGCTGGGCCACGCCGTGTGGAAGGCGGTGGACTTTGACGTGATCTCTTATAAGAAGACGGTGCTGCATCTCTCAGAGATCCAGGTCAGCAACTATTCACTGATAATCTGCATAGAGACAATGATTCATTACAAAATACTGTACACTAACGTTATACACTGAGCTGCAGATTCACCCTGTATTAACTCTCGTTGGTGGCGTCTCTGTACGGGACACAATCAAATGAAACTCCTGTGGACTGACTCTGACTCTGGGTCAACATGTTGGCATGTTCTTTGACCTGAAAGCCCCTCAAAGCTTCGTTTCAAATATTAAACATGAAGTATTTATGACTAAATAAGCAACAATGTCATTTAATAAGAGTTTAACAGTCACAATCTCAGCTAATCTGCTCCACCAGGACCGGGCGGGGGTTTGTTTGATCAGGTTTATTGACCGCATCCTGGTAACAGAAGCAAACAACCTCACAGCTGTCGTTACAGTTAGTCCAGTAGACTGTTGGTGGTTCTGTTTGATAGTCCAGTAGACTGTTACTGGTTCTGTTTGATAGTCTAGTAGACTGTTACTGGTTCTGTTTGATAGTCCAGTAGACTGTTGCTGGTTCTGTTTGATAGTCCAGTGGACTGTTACTGGTTCTGTTTGATAGTCCAGTGGACTGTTGCTGGTTCTGTTTGATAGTCTAGTAGACTGTTACTGGTTCTGTTTGATAGTCCAGTAGACTGTTGCTGGTTCTGTTTGATAGTCCAGTGGACTGTTACTGGTTCTGTTTGATAGTCTAGTAGACTGTTGCTGGTTCTGTTTGATAGTCCAG
>CAKALU010057371.1:0-12027 GCA_916700995.1 Hozukius guyotensis
GCAAAGTGTGCAAGTTACAATGTTTTGTTCTTTAATAAAAAAAATAATTGAGGTAGTAAATGTGCAAAATTCAACATGTGCAAGATTATTACAGGACTAAAACAGGATGGTGTATGGTTGAGACAGAAACTATAAAGTTGAGAGTTCTCTGTTAGACAGAGGTGAGGTGTTGTAGAGGGTTATTGCTTTGGTAAACATTAGGGCTAGGCGATGTGGAGAAAATCAAATATCTGGAATTATCTCCACAATCTGTCTCTTCTTAAACTTCAGGGTCCACTCCTGAGGATGAAGAACCTGAAGTCAAAGACAGCAACACCTTCATGGTACCCAAGAAAGAAATCAGCATGGTGCCTGACATGAGCAAGTGGAAGCGATCTCAAGTAGGTTGCTGCCTGTGGCTGCGTGAACATGTTTCAAAATCGTCCGAGTTTGTTGGACTTTCCAAGTACCGTACCAAACCAAACCAAGAACAGGTTTAGAAATAACATGTAGGCCTCACTCAGTGTGTCAGCCTTTAATACACACTGGGTTTTTTTATCACAGATTAAAAGTGAATTTGTTATTAAATTAATCTCTTTACAACAAAATGGTTATCAGCGGTTGTAGTCTTTGTTCACACCTGCAGTTTGGTTCCTCTAGTTGTACAGAGGGTTTGTTATGATTTATAATTTTCAGATTGATCCCAAGCAAATTATAATTAAAACCTTGGAAAGTGATTGAAGTTATTACGTTCTTGAGGTGCATTTGTGAAGAGTTTTGTCTGATGTAGTCCATCACAGTGGAACACTTGGCTTACCGTGATCGATATGAATTTAGTAAAAATATTTCTGTTAATATCATAATATTGATTTTAGTTTTTGGAGCAGTTTGTCTGACTACACACATCTTACTGCTTTCCAGTTTTTAACACATCTCTCCTCTTACAGGCGTATGCTGACTACATCGGCTTCGTCCTGACGCTGAATGAAGGTGTGAAGGGAAAGAAGCTCCTAAGTGAATATAAAGTGTCAGAGGTATGTTCAAGTTGTGCTTCTAAAACTGAGGCTCAGCAGAGTGAACCAGGCTGTGTCTGTCTGAGCTAAAAACGCTGGTTTATCCTTTGCTCTTTATTTCTCTTTATACTCTTTAAAGTCATCATGTGATCATGACGACGATGATGATGATGATGATGATGATGTCACTGTTGTCTTGTTGTGTGACAGACAGTGGAGAAGTTACTAGATCTTTTGGACACTCTGGACCGATGGATAAATGAGACCCCTCCTGTTGACCAGCCATCCCGTTTTGGTAATAAGGCTTACAGAACCTGGTACGGCAAACTAGACCAGGTTAGTGAACACAAACACACACACTTGCAACGGTCGAAGCTTCGATGCTTCGACCGTTGCCATGGTATTCGACCTCCAAATCACTATTCGAATGCTTTGTTTTTACATTTTTATTTACTTTTTATGTATAAGTATGTAATAATAATGTATAAATCCCAAAATAGCCCATGAAATAAGGAATAATCCCACAACATTATACATATTCAACATTTATTATTCGTTATTCTCAGACGGATATCACTGTTGTTTTTGGTTAGAGGTGGGTGTGTGTAGTCCCGTGCACTGAAACGGGGGAGATGGAGACAGACGGACAGAAAATCATGTCAGCCAACTGCGAATATTTCTCACCGAAGCTTCGAAGCCCAAAAAATGGTATTCGGTACAGCCCTAACTCAAAACATTCCACCTGTTCGTGGCTCTGTTTTTTCTCTCAGAAATACAAAACCGATCTGTCAAAACAACGTAGCTCCTCCGTCGTGTTTTATGACTCCAGTTACGAAAACTCAAGCTTTGTTAATCATGTAATGACCTGAATCAAGTGTTTCTTCCATTTAAAACTACCACTTATCCAAAAGTGCTAGTTTTAATGTTACCTAACAGCAAATATATTTATACATGTGATGGTGTGTGTAGGAAGCAGAGGCCTTGGTGGCAACAGTGCTCCCCGCTGACAAATGTGCTGCAGCTCCAGAGATCGCCGTCTATCTGAAAGAGTCTGTGGGGAACGCCACCAGGATAGACTACGGAACAGGTAATAGTGCTGACTGTGTGTTTCTGTAATTCTATACAAAGCACTCAAGTTATTGGACAATATAAAATGACAATCATAACGGAGAAATCAGAGGTCCTGGTCATCTAGGCTGGGGGTGTTTGCTGATGTCATCCCTGCCTCTCTTCCTCCTGGTTTCCTGTCAGTTCTCCGCTATGAACTATCTAATAGCGGGGAAAGAATGTTGGTGGACCAACCGTTTAAACTAAACATCAAAACCACTTATTGGTTTATACCTAAATGTAACCATATTGATCTATTGCCTAATCCCAGCCTTGCAGTTTTGCTGGCCTATCACAGCTCCTCTAGTGTCTTAACCCCGGTAGGATCTGTCATGTTGAGAGATGATTACGTAGCTGCTGTGGTGTTTGTTATATTTCAGAAGTGTGGCGCTTTCTGCAAATTGATACCAGGTGTATCAGACTATAGATTTACTATACAGATAATAATATAGGTTTGGCCACCAGGAGGTGCAGTGATGCACTGCAACTCCAATATAGTCAGCATGATTCAGAGCTTTAGAAAGGCAGCAGGCATTTAGTCCTACAAGGGTGAAGAAACATGAGACCAGGAAAAAGACGGAGTTAAGCTTAAAACACTACACTTTGATTTTTTTATTATTTTAAATGTCTTTTTTTGCAATATGTGTAGATGTCTTTACTTTACTCTACTTTAGCTTTAGCAAAGAGGACAATTGGACAAAAGGCCGATCTATTGAGCAGGCAGGTAGACGTTAAAGTAGAGGTTGTATCAGTGGTAGTATGTAAACTAAATAACTCATAGTAGCAGTAGTAAGTTGTAAAGTAATAGCTAAAAGCAGATGGTACTTTGATTGTCAAGTTGTGTTCATCACATTACTGTCAAATCAAGAAAGGTGCTAACCCTGGGTGGTGAGTTCAAGTGAAGCCAGATTTTGACGGCACACAGATGCTGTTCATGTTTGACGATGCTTGATGTGTACTTTTGTCTTCTCAGGTCATGAAGCTGCTTTCGCTGCGTTCCTCTGCTGCCTCTGCAAGGTCGGAGCTCTCCGGGTAGATGATCAGCTGGCTATCGTTTTTAAGGTTTTTAACAAGTGAGCTGTTCTACTTTTCTGGTCCGTACTGTACAGTTAATGTGATGGTTTTGTTTTTTAGTAGGGATGCACCGATCCAACTTTTTCAGTCCTCGATACCGATAGCGATACCTGGGCTTTGGGTATCGGCCGATACCGAGTACCGATCCGATACCAGTGTTTAACCGTTTGTTTCTGCAGGTATCTTGAAGTGATGCGGAAGCTGCAGAAGACCTACAGAATGGAGCCGGCTGGGAGCCAAGGTGTGTGGGGACTAGACGACTTCCAGTTTCTGCCCTTCATTTGGGGAAGCTCCCAGTTTGTAGGTAAGAGCCTCACTGCAGCAGTTCAGTTAAAACTACTGAAACAGTCCTGTGTGTGTAAGAGGGAGATGCAGACGGGTTGATTGAGGTTGGGACGTGTTTGGATATGATGCTGATGTTACACATGTGTGAGTACAGTCAATATAACATGTTAGTGGAAACAACAAAAGAGAATTTCATATGTTTAAGTGTGAAAGGAGTCTAAAGGGACACATGGCTAATACAGCAGATGTTCTTACGTATTCGTGATGACAAGTAATTGACCTCTCTACTGTGCTAATTAAAAGTCATTGCTGTAGTTCTGTTCATCCTGTGTAATGGATATGAGTCCACATGACACTGACAAACGTACACGTCCGTAAATCTCCACAGAGCTGATGCTGACCTCAGTTAATGGGAAGGCAAAATGGTGACACCCGGTGGTGAACGTGTGCACTCACAGCTCATTCTCCCTTCAGATCACCCAACACTGGAGCCTCGGCACTTTATCGACGAGAGGGTGGTGAACGAGCATCACCAGGAGTACATGTTCCTGGAGTGCATCAAGTTCATAAATGAGGTGAGAAGATGAAAACACACATTTGGTTTCTTTTTTTTAACTGCTCAAACATTCACTTTTAAACAACCAGAGATCACACTCTGTACTCTGCATCAGTCAACATGCACACTGCATATTCACTCTACAAAATGGTAGTTACTATAGTGTTCTAAGTGAAGGTACTGGGGTGGTCAAAATAACAGGAACACTTCTCAATTAATGTAATTCAGCACAAAAGGAATGATACACATCCTCCCTTGTAATGCTTCTAATGTTTTCAAAATTATGGTAAATACTATGGTTGCATTGTACTCCATCGTATTATAAAATAAAACCTTACAATTTATTACTTTAAAGCCGCTAGCAACTCGCTGGTGAACACAGTGGAGCATTTAGCAGCTAAAGAAGCAGATCTTTTTTCTATATGTTGCCCAGTGTCTGCTGGATGTGTAAATAGACAACTGGTTGCCATAACAACTTTCTAAGGTGATGATAGGGTTATGTTGACAGCTTGTTGCGCTGCCCCCATGTGGCCGAAAGAATAACGAGTACAGGTTTAACACAAATTGAGACTTCTTCTTTTTTTTCCTAGATTTGATATATATATATATATATATCCATATTCAATATACTTTAAGTAGACATTGTACTTATTTTGTACTGATTTAGCTGTTGGAAATGAATTAGTCCAGGAAAAGGAAGACGGGGGGGAAGGCAGATGGATTGTGTTGGTAGAGTGCCAGAGCAGGAACCATGCGCTTTGTTTTTGGTTTCGATAGGAAAAGGAGGGGAAGGATCCTTTTCCTCCTTCCCACTCAGACGCACCTCCTCCTTCCCTCTCTTTCCTCCTCCTCCTCCTCCTCCTCCTCTTCCTGCTGTTTGACCTCTCCCTCCTCCTCACGGTCATGAAAGGATGCTGCTGTTGTGTCAAGAAGGGAAGAAGGGCCTCCGTGGTTCTCTTTGTACAGTTTTTAGTTTTTTTTTGTGATTTTTCTCGTCTTTTTTCACTCGTCTCTTTTGTTGTGACTATGTTTTAGAGCTCAAAGACGATAAACAGAAAAGGAACCTGCAAATATTTTGATTATTAATTAATTGTTTCAGTCATTTTGCGACCTTAATACCAAACGTTCTCTGGTTCCAGCTTCTCCAGTGTTCAGATGTGCTGCTTTTCTCTGTTTAATATCATTCTAAACTGAATATCTTTGGGTTTTGGACTGTTGTTCAGACTGGCTGAATACTGTATTTATCATATGATTACAGTTATGAGTGATGCACTGGGGCTAATAGACTCAAGGATAGAGGTCTCATTGTGTTGTTGTTGTTGCCTCATTGGTGCTATTGTGTTCGACATTGTGCTCCACAATGTTTTCACTCCCACATTGTTATACAATTAGTCATTATGAGTGAATGTTGTTCGAGTTGTCAATCTGATTTTAAGTTATGTAGTTTATAATCCACAATTTAAAATGAAATGTGTCAATCCAATAAATACAGTCTGTAAATGCAAATACATTACAAACATTTTAGTACTGAAATTACAAATTCCCATCATAACGTCAGAGTCCATAGGCCCGGGTTGGTCCGCTTCAGCCGCGCTGTGCCGTGGTCCTGCTTGGTAGCAGGACTGACCACGGCCGATCCTGCGGCGGTCTCTTACTGCGTCCTAGGTGTCTGTGATGGAAGTAAACAACTTTACCTTTTGCTGTGCTGTGCAGTGGAAAAACACACACCATGCCAGCACGGCTGACTGCTCGCGGCCGTTCACGGCACGGCTTGGCACGACGAGTTAAATGCCATACTTCCACTGATCTTTCAAGTAGAGTTTGTCTTTTTGTTCATAGCATCCCAGATTATATTTAACTCTTTGTTTTTCATCAACAATCCTCATCCACGTGTATGTGTCGATGTTGAGATCAGCTGTTCTAGTGGCGGAGCATCGTAAAACACTTCATTCAAACTCGACAGAAACAAAATAAAACTCACCAAAACCGTCGTCGTTAGTATTTCCAACAATCACCAACTCTGGTTTGGTCGAAATAAACTCTTATTTCACCGAGTTTGATGTGAAAATATGCCGTGCTGTTCAGAGGATGAGATCGGAGCATGATGCGCGCATATGCAGATGATCGGAGGAGACCGGCTGCGTTGAAAAATGCCTGCCCTTTCACTACTACTCGCTGACTGCTAACGTTACTCGCGTTTAATAGCAGTCTACTTCTGTGCCCGAGTACGGTACGGAGCGTTCACGAACGTTGGACTTTGGGGACAAGTGTACTTGTGTCCGGGCCCGGGTCCCTGATGTCAAAGCACCCTAAGTGTCCCAGGACAATACCAGTTTCTGATTGGCTAGTAGGTGAACACCTTAAATGTGGTTCCAGTCAACCAATACCCATACAACAGATAATATTTAACTGTGGGTAACCATAGCAACAATACTGAGGCTTAATAGTTAATACCTCTGAAATCGACCTAACTGAGGTTTAAAATACGGGTTACAAAATATGTTTTTCTTGTCAGGGGAGTGAAACAGAATAAACACGATAAGACACTTTGAGGCGTTCTTTCCTCTTGGATCTATTACTCGCCTTATTCACTCTTTAGTTAACTGGAGCTCAGACAGGCCTCGGAGCTTGCACCGCTCCATATGCACACCCGAGTCCCTATTCACACACATGTGGATACTTCAAACTCATGTTCTTTTTTTTTTGATTCACACACAAGGCTCTAGTGTGCGTGTGTGTGTGTGTGTGTGTGTGTGTGTGTGTGTGTGTGTGCGCCGTCCTAAACATGAGTCACTTCCTTCCCCACATGCTGCTGTGAATCACTCCTTCCTCCAGGGAATACGGGCTGTCTCCACCCCCCTTTTCCTCCCTCTTCCAATGCCCTTCCCCCATGTGTTCTCATGCGAGGCCCTGGAAAGTGTCTAGAGCTGTGTGTGTATGTGTGTGTGTGTGTTCGGGGTTGGGGTGATGGAAAAAGGAGGGGGTTGTTAGATTGATGCCCCTGGGTTTGGGTTCCCCTGCCTCTTGGGAAAAATGGTGGGAAAACGGTCCATAGTCTTCACTTCATTCAGACATTTCTGAATTCATACATTTGTTTTTGTCAGTCTCACTTGTTACCGTGACACTCGACCTTTTGTTCTTCTGTATATTCCTACTATTCGTTGTCTGTCTATAAGCTAACAACACACTGGTTGTTGATTCCAGGATGTATTATTGTTATTTAGGTGATTGCTGATTACATTGCTGAAAGTAATCAATGTAATAAGACAGCAATGTCATTTTTTGCACTTTTCCATTATAAGGGTTTGATTGAGGAAAACATTCAGCCTGTTGTGTTTCATATTGTTTTTAATCCCGCTCATTCTTTTTGCTATGAATCTTTCTTTCAGCCTCATTTTACATATATGATGTTCAGGAGAACAAACCATACAAAATGATAAAAGAGCCAAACAATTATAGAGAGCCGAAGTCCCGCCCCTTCCGGTGGACAAAAAAGAATGACTCCCAAATACATGCTAATGTTGCTTTGTGTCTGCTGGATGTGTAAATAAGCAACTTAGGCCCTGTTCAGACCTGGTATTAACATGCGGACAGCTTTAAGTACAGGTGTGAATGCACTCAAGACGCATTGAGGACGCATTGAGATCAGATCTCATAGATGGCAGCTGGACGGCAGACTTCAGATCAGCTCTTACTGCTTGTTTTCCTCCAGTCTGTGAAATCTTGCAGATGCCATTAGGAGCACCGAAGGACACAGAGGCACATGATTTTTTTCTAATGCAATACTGTGAGGATATAGAGACCGTTTTATATATTTTTAAATCATATTTGCTCCATTTCTACCCACTGCAGCTTTAAGTGTACACGTCCTTCATTGTCACTAGTGCTGCATTTCTCACATTCCCCTGCTGAACCAGTAGTTCCCTTTTAAAAACTACAAAATCTCCTATAAAAATCGGACTTGGATATAAAAAGGTTGTCATCTGTTCGTCGATTTGAGAAAAGCAGCTTCAGTCAGCTTGAATTCAGATATTTGCAGTAGATTCCAATGGTGACCCATTTTCACTGCGTCAAAACGAACAAAAGTTGTCCATAGAAACTTCTCAAACCACTCCTGCCACTTCTCCACTGTCAATCAATAAAAACTCACTATGTGCCAGACTAGGTCTTTTTTTCTGCCATGAAAATGGGTCATCACTGGGAGCCACTATAACGGAGTCGGCTGAACAAACTCTAAACTTTTTGAAAGCCACTTTTCCAGCCTACAGAGGGAGTGCTTCATACTCTTTTTTTAGAGGACCAAACCTGTGTGGTGCAATAGAATGAACTAAAGAGATGAACTGTGGTTTAGATGCTAATCAAAGGTTGGAGTTAGATGGTTATTGGGTGTCATTTTGTGACTTAAGCCGGCACACAAACATACACTGTGCCTGCTTATATGCAATAATGAACATGCTTAATTTTGTTGTCATCCTTTTGATAACGTGTGGATGACCAGATGTTTCTCACTTGTACCTCTTTCACCTCATCTTTGTCACTCTTTCTCTGTTCTGTAGATGAAGACGGGTCCGTTTGCGGAGCACTCCAACCAGCTGTGGAACATCAGCGCTGTTCCTAACTGGGCCAAAGTCAACCAGGGCCTGGTCAGAATGTACAAGGCTGAGGTACGCTCGCTTCGTTCTCTCTCATCGTCACTGATCAGTCCAATTCTTCAGTGGTTTCATAAAGCTTCAGTTTAGTATCATTGATTGTAATCTTAGCTGACCCGAAACTAAAACATTAAAAAGAAGAAAAGAAGATAAATTACAATTTACATAGAAAACCACAAAATTTGAACTGCAACTATAGACGATATCTTTGTCAAAGTTTGTGCTCTCCTTTGCTAATGAGCCAGTACCTTACCACAGTGAATTGGAGGGAATGCATTTGTACCATGCACTCCCGTCTGTACTGACTGTAGACCACGCTGCATCTCTTTGGTGGAGCAGTTCAAGCTCCAGCAGAGAAGGGTTATATAATAACGGAGGGTGTGACACAGATATATATATAGTCATCCAGTTTGGACTCTCCAGTTCTCTTGGTGTTCCCTCAAAGGTCAGCACAGCGACGTTAAAATTGGTGCTCAAGGCCAAATAGAGAGGCGAGGTCCCGCCCCTTCCGGTGGACCCCATGGGACCTTATTTCGAAAAAAAATATGAACGGTAGTCAACGGAGAGAGATAAATAATGTTTTGATCCCATTTGAATTGCGCCACGAATCACACATATGATGTTTGTCGATTTAAAAGATAAATTTGCAAGTCAAGAAAGTCGCAGTTTGTCGCAAAACTGACACACCCTAAAGTCGCTTAGTGACGTCTCTCTCTCTGAAGCTACGATGCCTGTGTGTTTCGTACTGGGATGTACTCACACCAGCAACGGGTCTGACTCGTTCTTTCACTTCCCGGCTGATAAAAAGACCAGGAGTCGCTGGATAAAACACATCAGGTAAGATAACGTTACATTTGTGCGTGGAACATAGCTAAGTTCGCTAGCTGGCTAGTGTTGGTGACGTATATTGTCCGAGACGAGAGATGTAGTTCACTGAGCGGTTTCACACAAAACTAAATGATACTACGACAAACCCGCGACGAACTGCGACTTTCTTGACCTGAAAAAATATGTTTTAAATTGACAAACATCATATGTGTGATTCATGGTGCAATTCAAACGGGATCAAAAAATGATTTGTCTCTCTCCGTTGACTACCGCTCATATTTTTTCTGAAATAAGGTCCCATGGGGTCCACCGGAAGGGGCGGGACTTATATGCTCTCCATTGTGTTCTGTTCATTCATGCTGCTCTACCTTCGTGCGGGCGTCTTCCGGTCTGGCCACTAGTCATGTGATTGACCAACGCAGCGGGACGTCGCGTTGCGTTTCTCCAGAAGTTGATTCGGTTTCAACTTTTCGCTGCAGGCCGTTTTTTATTTTTTTATTTATATTTTTTCGCCACCCCCTGCGGTCCCCACCGCCGCAGCCTAAACGCACAGCACTGGTGTGAATGCAGCCTAACAGACTGGCTCTTTGGGTAGTACAGGAGAGAGAGGCAGGAAAGGGTTAAGAGTGGAGTGGAGAGAATGGAATTGTGTGTGTGTGTGTGTGTGTGTGTGTGTGTGTGGGGGTGGTTGGGGGTGGGGTTGGGGGGATGTCTAAGCCCGTTCTCCCCGCCTGCATGCCCACATCCTGTGTTTTCCAGAGCAGCCTGTGAGTCTTCCCAAAGAGCTGAGGGGCCAAGCTGTCTGCCTCCCCCCCCCCTCCTCCCTCCTCCCTCCTCCCTCCCTCCTCCGTTGCCGTTCCCTTCATTAAATCCTCCCCTCCCTCTGTCCCGACCTTCCTCCAAGCCTGGAGCAACCATCAGCAGACTTGCATTCCTCTCTCCCTTTTCGTGGCCCCACACAGGGTTTTCGGCAGAGAGTTGTACTAGACCTAGAAAGAGCACAATCCACCATTTTCTGTCTGAGAGAGGAGGCGATTCTGCTCGGAACATAAACTGATTGCGTGAAATTACACACTTTTACACATTTTATCCCGTTTACTACCAGTCATGTATAAGTGGATTTTTTTTTTTCTTCTCCTTCTCCAGGCAGTTCATTTCAATGTACTATACAAAATCTACTTGCACAGACTTGCTTGAGCTGATAATTCATCACCGTGAACATCATGTCTGATTTATTGTTGTCAAAGACGAGCGAAGTCTCAACAAGTTAATTTACATACTGTAGAGAAATGGATGAAATCCAGAAGGAAACTCGTTAAACACACTTTAACAGATAAGGCTGGTGTTATTCTATAGTTTTCTCATTGTTAAATCGTTTGAAAAGATGTCACCCAGTGCAACAGTGTGGCTCATTGGTGTGTTTTTAAATTGTTTTTGGGGTGGCTGTGGCTCAGGGAGTAGAGTGGGTCGATGTCAACAAGGTTGGTGGTTCGATCCCCCAGCTGTCTGCATGTCGAAGTGTCCCGGAGCGAGACACTGAACCCCAAGTTGCTCCTCAGGAGCTTTACAGCAGCCCACTCCTCCTAATGCTGTTTATATTTTTTATTTTGCACAAATTAAGATGACACAAACATAACAAAAACATAAATAATATACAGTGCAGGAAGAAGCAAACTGGGCTTATTTGAAGCCTCCACCTAGAGACAAGATTAATATACAGAAATAATATGACTACATAATAGTGATGACAAACAATTAGAACAAGATATATACAATAACAATATAATATTGAATAAAAAAGACAAGAAGTGTGCGGGATGTGAATAAGCAAATGTGTGTGCATGTAAGTGTATGGAATGTGTTTGTGAAGGGGATATTGGTTTAAACATCTACATTGACTTCTGGGCAATAGAAATCAAACATACATGAACAACATGGGGAAACAACAAATTACAAAACGGCAATTAAATGACCCTTTAAGCAACTTTTGAAACATTTAATAGATGAACAGTTTTTTGATAGATGTGAAAAGCTACTCCATAATTTGGTCCCCCTAAATCTTACTGAAAGTTGACCTCTACTAGTGAGGAATTTAGGAGGATGAAGATCTAGAGATTGACGGGTTGAGTAAGAATGAACCTGAGAATTTGCTTTAAAATAGGTCTTGAACTGCTCAAGAACATGCAGAGGTCCCATATCATGTATGTCAACATAAAAATATATATATATTTTTAAGTTTTTGACAACAATGGAGCTCTATGGCACAAAGGAAGAAGAAATATGGATGGCTTTCCTAGGTAGACAATAAGGGGGTTTCTGAGCAATTTCCAGAACAGAAGTGCTCGTAATCCAGTCGCCGAAAAATGAAATTCTTTCAGAAATCTCCAAAATGTCAAAAGTTTTTGAAACCAAACCACAGCATGGTTTTTTCTATGGTGTTCCTCAAGGTCTTGGTGTCTTAATGTGGTATTTTGGAGGGATTATTGATAATTTTTTATCAATTCTTGAGTAGTAAAAAATGGTTAAATTTAGCACC
>CAKALU010057375.1:0-22113 GCA_916700995.1 Hozukius guyotensis
AGAGGAGAGGGGGAAGAGGGGAGGAGAGGGGAGGAGGAGGAGAAAGAGGAGAGGAGAGGGGGAAGAGGAAGAGGAGAGGAGAGGAGAGGAGAGGAGGAGAAAAGAGGAGAGAAAAAGAAAAGAAGGGGAAAAAACAAGAGAGGAGAGGGAAGGAGAGGAAAGGAAAGGAGAGAGGAGGCAAGGAAACAAAAGGGAAAGGAGAGAAAAGGAAAGGAGAAGGGAGGAGCAGAGAGGTGAGGGGAGATGAGATGAGAGGGGAGGAGGAAGAGGAGAGGAGAAAGAAGATGAGTAAACAAAAGAGGATAGGGAAGGGAGGAAGAGCAAAGAGGAGAGTAAAGAGGAAAGGAAAATTAGAAGAAAAGAAAGGAAACAAATGAAACAAAAGGAAAGAAGAAGAACGAGAAGATGGAACAGAGGATGAGGAGAGAGGAGGAGAGGAGTCAGGGTTTCTGCAGGTTTCACAAATGATTTATCTGAAACTCAAATAAAGATGATGGATAGATGAGACCTCTTTGGTTTTAAAAGCCTTACATTTAAAGATATTAATGTTGTGACTTGTAAGGAGCTCCTAAGACTATTCAGTACTGATTGATTTCCAAATCAAAAAATGTAACTGCTTCAAGAATAACAGAAACTCCAATCGACCATCACAGAAGGAGAAACACAACAGTTCAGCCACGCTAGCGGCGAGGCTCTGGGGATGGTAATGTCTGTCAGCTGGTCAACACTGAAATATCTCAACAACTGTCATGTAATTTGGTGCAGAATGTCTGCCTCTCTAAACTTTAGTCATTATAAGTGGGTTTTGTGTTTTTGCTGGCAGATATTAGATGCAGAGGCGCACTCACACACACATCAGGTGGATTTCCACCCCTGCAGCTTTATTTTTAGATCTTCAGTGAAGCGTTTTGATTGCTTGTCCTGATCTAAAATATATTGATTCTCAACAGACAGCGTTTGATTGTCTCCACTGTCAACAGGAGGAACACGCATTTGACTGATCATCAATCACAATAAAGGTATTTATATTTAACCCACATAGAGTGAGTTTATTTCCTCCTTTTAATAAACGATGAACACTCTCCTGCTTTTAGATTTCCATTAATTTTTTTCTGTATATCAAATCAAATCAAATGTTTTTTTGTGGGCGAACTTCTGTTTTGTTTGTTGTTGTGACAGTTGGTGATATAAAACAAAGAAACTACACGGCTGTAAACATACAGTGGCAGCCCTTTGTTCCATAGCCTGTTGTGTTATGTACGCCCTGGAGCACAATTATAGTGCAAAATTAATCCCAACATGATTCAGCCTCATGAAGTCAGGTGAGCTCCTGATGGAGAGGCACCGTGTTCTTCATATGGCAGAAACAGGTGCAGATAATTAGTGGTGGAAAGTAACTAAGTACATTCACTCAAGTACCTTTAGTACAGTTTGAGGTACTTTACTTGAGTATTTCTCTTTTATGCTACCTTATACTTTTACTCCACTGCGTTCCAGAGACAAATATTGTATTTTTACTCCACTACATTTATCTGATCGCTGTAGGTACCTTTCAGATCAACATTTTACATAAAAAAATACATAATGTTAAAAGAATCAGTGGCTTCCAAACTGTTTGGCTTGTGACCCCTGACAATTTAAGTTTGAGGCACAAAGAGGTAAAAGTATCCACAAAAAAAGCATATATTTGAGAAAAGTATCACATTAATCATCTCAGATTTATCTTGTGACCCTCCTCAAGCCACAACAGTAAAATGCTGCTTGCAAATTAATGTATTAACAATCTAATAATGTCATATATAAAAATAGCCTATGTCAGTTGAGGGGACATTTTCTTAAGTAATGAGTACATTTGCTTTTGATACTTTCATTAAATATAGCTGATAATATGTCTGCACTTTTACTTGAGAAGGATTTTGAATGCAGGACTTGCGTATTTTAACATTAAAGCTTCAGTAGGCAGAATGTTTTTGGCATCATTGGGCAAAAAATCCATAATAATCTTTCAGCATATTGGAATTCAAGTGTTCTGAGAGAAAACTAGATTTCTGCACCTCCTCATGGCTCTGTTTTCAGACTTTATAATATCTAGCCTGTGATGGGAGACTCTGGCCAATCACAGGTCATTTCAGAGAGAGAGCGTTCCTATTGGCTGTTCATTCGAGGGAAGCAGCTGTCAATCACTCGCGAACTCTGATCAAACGGTCAAACTAGGCAGCGTTTCTGAAAACATTCCAGGAGAGAAATAGGCATTACAGTAACAGAATATTGATTCATATTTGATCAGTGCTGCCTAGTTTGACCGTTTGATCGGAGTTCACGAGTGATTGACAGCTGCTCAGAGACGGCAGGCTCCAGCTCGGCTCTGATTGGTTGTTTTCCTCCGGTCTGGGAAATCTTGCAGATGCCATTAGGAGCACCGGAGGACACAGAGGCACATGATTTTTTTCAGATTACCTGTTTCATGCACTACTGTCAGGATATAGTGACATATATAGGATATAGTGTTTTATAAAAAATAACTTTTTTAATCATATTTGCTCCATTTCTACCCACTGCTGCTTTAATGTATTAGTATTTTTTACTTATAAGTCAAGGATCTGAATACTTCTTCCACCACTGGAGATAATGGTGGCAACGGTGGTCCTAAAGGGGTGGAGGACAAAGATGATTTTGCTAGAAAGAACAAAAGAATTTGTGAGAGCCAGGGATGACAGTAGGCCAAAATTATTTCACATATGTATCTTGAATTAGAGGTAGTGCTTAAAAAAAAAAAGTCATTATAAAATCAAAAACACATGGATTCGCAGTCCAATGAATGTAGTGATTCCTTATTGTGGACAACAGCATAGAATCTGACAGACACTGGTTATCTGAAGCTGCAGGACAACCAGACACATGGATTATTGGGCTGTTGTTAGGTGATCACAGACTAAAAAGCCTCCATGTTGTCTGATAATGGAAACAGTTCAAAGCTCGTCGTTTGAGTGAGTCACTCTCAGAGTCTCTTTACTGAAGGTGTGTCATCACTTCTTCATGCTGTTTTCTTGATTTGTGACAGATGAGGTAAATATCTTTCAGTGTTGCCATGAAAATGTCACAAAAATCAGTGGAAACCTGGCGAGCTTCGTTTCCCTAATCTCTTTCTCTCTCTCTCTCCTTCCCCTCTCTGCTCATTTCTCACCATTTCAAAATCCTACAGAGAATGATGCAACCATACAGTAACTATACAGACAAGCAAACACACACACACACACACACACACACACACACACACACACACAGACAGAGTCTTTCTGAAGCCACTTAGGAAATATTTCATCTACACTTAGTCTAAAAAAACTCATCATTCTAACAGTCTCTCTCTCTATTTGTGGTTGTGTTGTATGACTGTCTTTAACCTGTCTGTCTGTATATGTAGGTCAGGGTGCCCCAGTTGGAACTGAACCTACTTTAATTTGATTAGTTTACAGATGTTTTCTGATATTCTGGCTGATTAGACCTCTACTTCAGGGCATAACTATGCTGGCAGTTTGCTGATATAACCAATCTCCATAAAACAACCATAAATGTGTATATTGTCCCGCCCTAACAGGTGCAACAGCAGAGTCAATGAAGCTCAGTTTATGGCTCTAATGTGTTATCACATAAAAATCATAAAGCATCTGTTTTTCTTTCAATAAGTACTGCTGTTTTAAAGGTATTTCCGGAATCAAAAACAAATTTGAACCTGTTTCACAAGTTGCAACTCTATCTCCGAATTCAAACAAAAATGGCAACTGGGGTGACATCTCCATCCCCAAATCAAGGCCCGTATGACCAAACGGGCAATGTTGGCAACTTCCACAGGGTCCCACACCACCTGTTTCTGAGGTATTTTGAGAATGACTAAGTAGTCTTTTGTCCATCTAGATAAGTTTCAAATCTATTTCCTTCAAACAAAGATGGTAACCCAGTGCTATTTAAGCTGTTCATTAAGCCTTAACAGTATGAAAGTGACCCTGAAACCATAGGCGCAGTTTGAACTTTAAGTTTGGGGGTTCACCAAAAAGATCTAGAGGGAATGCAATGTGTACAACACAGAGAGGTCTAGTATATTGGAATGCGGTCTCTCGGCCACATATTACAGCGTGACCTAACTGAAAGCGACGTGAGTGAGCGTCAGCGACAAAATCAGTTTGATTGCTTTGTTTTCTACGGGAACGTCCTAATTGGACACGCTGTGGCGCTGCGACGACCTGTTTCTATTTATTCCTGTCACCCGCTTTGAAAGCGCCGCAATGGACGAGGAACGACTGATTCGTGAAGTTGAAATGAGGAGGTATCTATATGATACCTCCTCATTTCACTACAAAAACCTAAATAAGGAGACAGCTGGCTGGAGGGAGATCATCTGAAAGTTTCCTACTTGCTGTTGGCTATACTGTATGTCATTTCCAGTAAATATCACATTATAAAACATGTGTGTGTTTTCAGTTTAAAAAGTACAAACATCAGAAGACAGCAAGTATCATCCATCTTTTAAGTGGTTACGTCTCCAGTCTGATCTCAAGCGCACAGCTGATGGACATGTGGTTTGTTTAAATGACGTAACAGAAAGCGCATATTGTTTAACAGATTCAGTGTGGACAGAGAGCGTCCGATCTATCTTACCTTGTTAGTTTCTTAATGTGTAAATAAGAAGACACAACAAGGTCGTAATTATTCATCATTGCAATAAATTATTAGTTCTGTTTTATTATAAAAAATACAGGTTATGGCCACTAGGGGGTTCAGTGAGCCCCCTGAACCAACGCAAACGGCGCCTGTGTCTGAAACCGAAGAAGCTAAATGGTTTTCCCTACAGTTACATGTCAAAATGTCTTCTGTGAAAAAGGCCCATTGTCATTGAGATGCATCAGGTAAATTAATCTATTAATCTAATTTCCATCAATTTATATTTGTGTAATTTTTTTACTTGCATCATAAGTGAACAACTTTCTTGGTTTTGAAAGAAAAATGATATGTCTCACACATGAGAGGCACAAATGGTGTTTTGTAGTCTGATCTGTAAACAGCCACACAGTCCTGAGAGGAGGTCTAATCAGCTAAAAGTGAAAACACCTGTGTACCATGGGTGTGAAGAGACTTTAATCAAGTTGTCCTCAGCACCAGAATCATATCCCTCCACCTAATGAGGAGCTCTAGTCTCTGACCATCATGGCATCCATCCATTATCTGTAACTGCTTATCCTATTCAGGGTCGCAGGGGGGCTGGAGCCGGTCCCAGCTAACGTTGGGCGAAGGCGGGGTACACCCTGGACAGGTCGGCAGACTATTCACGCTCACATTCACACCTACGGGCAACCTGCATGTCTTTGGACTGTGGAAGCAAGCAGGAGGACCCGGAGTAGACCCGCACTGACACGGGGAGAGCCCTCTTGCTGTGAGGCGACGGTGCTAATCACTGCATCACCGTGCCACCCCCCATCCTCCTTCAATCAGAGTAAAACCTTCCCAGAAGTTCTTATCAGAAACCGTCAATCTTCAAACTGACAGTTTTCCAAGAAAGAAGGGAAAGACAGTTTGATTTACGTCTTGTAATTTACTGGGGATTTTGGACATGTTGCACAATGTGATTAATGATGTTACTTGGAGTGATGATATAAGCTGTCAGTTGCAGTCAGAAACATCATCACACTTCTTCCTCAGGCAGATAGATCAAATCAAACCCCCCTCAACGAAGTACTTCAAATATTACAAACTGCTTCAGACTCTATTGACACGGGCCAGCGTGTCACCAGTATCTCCCATTAGCAATTAAACTGCTGAAGCCCAATAAGGATGTTCAATAAGCAAATGTTGCCAGGCAACAAATACAGTTGCAGCCTCCATGCTGACTCTTGGATGATATTGCTTAGCAACGTTTTGTAGGATGTTAAAACTGAACCTCACAGTGCTGCATGAGTGTGATACAGTCGGGGCCACACGGTGTCATCGTGACAAAACCGCCTTTAGAAAGACTAGTCTAACCTTGAAAGCAGACAGGATAATCATCTTTATATAAATATATATATGTGTATATATGTATATATACACCAGCTGGACACAGAATCAAAACCACCCACATCCTCCACACAGGAATCCATGCATCTATAACACACTATTAAACAGGTACCATACTGGACATCAGTTGAAAACACCACATTACATAGAGTACTTTCTTTTAATAGGCTGCACCATCACATCTAAATTTTCTAGATGTCTTGTTCATCATTTTAGACATGTGTAGGTGTATAAAAATGATGCATAAGCAACTCCCTGTGATGCACCTCTCCTGAGCATGGACCAAATACTGTGTCAGCGTCATCTAACACCAGTAACGGCCCTCAGTTCTGCAGTTTCATTAGTCTAAAGCCACATTATCCCAAACCCTTCTCAATCACAGACACATGTATTTCATATTTAAATATATTGGCTGCTGTTTAAATTTTGCATTGTTCATTTTCTTCTATTTGCAAGTGCAATGTGCAAGTATTGTTTGATGTCCCATTTTTACTTTTATGCTTGCTGTTTCCCCTTGCTTCCAGTCTTTAAGCTAAGCGAACTGTCTCCTAGTTAGCTTCATATTTATAATGCAGACATGAAAGTTATCGATCTTCTCATCTAATTATCGGCAAGAAAGGATTAATGTAGTAGTGGTGATGGCTACAGTTGGGCTAAACTAGGAGATTAGAATCATTATGTCAGTATGGGCCCTCACAAGTAAGCGTGGGTGTATCAATGTGTGTATTGTGAATAAGACGGCATCTTTCTAGTTAATCATTATTGGACATTTCAGACACATTAAATAGTCCCGGTATGAGTGCACTATTAACGCAATATGGGTTAAATTTTAAGATTTTCAATCCTACTTTTAAAAGAAGTAATTTCAGCACAACTTTACAATTGAATTTGGCGTTAATTACAATTTAGCACCTCCTGTTGACACATTGCAGCTGACAAACTGTCACTGATTCACCGTCATCCTGTGATCCTACAGGCTGTGCTAAAACATGATTGATTTCAACAAAACCTTTACCGGTCAGCTCCAGTCAGGAGAGATTTGAGGCTTTCAGGGACTCAGGGATTTAATCACTATGTTACTGTACAGTTGGCTTGAAGAAGCTCTCAGCTGTGGGGCATCCCAGTGAATCCGTGGGTTAAGGTGAATATCATGTACTTGTGATGTTGTGGGCTCAAATCTGGCTCCTGGTCTGTCTCATCCCCCCTTCTCTCTCTGTCATCTTCCCTGCCACTGCTCTGCATGCAGTCTAATGAAGCAGAAACGAATCCCAAAGCTTTCTATCTGCAGTAGACAGAGCTGTGAAGATGAGATGTTTCCTCCTACGCAGGCAGGCAGACAGGCAGTAGCTCGAGAGACCCGAACACCTCCAACTGTAGCTACCGTAACGCTAAGGAATACCTGATTAACTCTCACTGATAGCAAAACAGGAAGCCCGCAGCCTCCATCTGAGCTGTTAGCCAAGCTGATAGATTTATTCTGTAGATTTATATCTGCAGCGAGGATCTGAATTCATCGTGTGGACTCACTGATATCAAACCTGTAATCACTGTACAGCTTCATAAAACCTATTAACTGTATACAGAATCTCTTTAGTTTATGACTAATTCAGAAACCTGTTAGGCTGCCATGTTAGTCAGTTCTCTTCCACTTGACAAGATGGAGCAGAGTTTTATGAGCAGCGTGAGTCAGTTACATCAAGATGGTTGGAAGGAAAATGTCTCCATTCAGGAGGAGAGAGCGATCATAGGCAGAGGAAGCACAACATCCTCTTCATAAACGTATTACAAACAAGTCAGTTCCATCTATTGACTATCTAACTTCTTAAAATGATCTGGATATGTAATAAAATATGAGATTTTGGTTGATCAAATTATTTTATTTTTCGGGAGGCATGCATTTCTGTTTTAATCAAGCTTAAGCTCGGCTTTTGTTTAAAGGTGCTAAATTCAAAATTCAGAGCACATCTATGATTGAACGATTGCTTCCACACGGCTCTCAACATGGCGGCGGCAAGCAGCTAATGGTGCAAACAACGGCAACAGTGCTGACAGAGCTAACAGAGTTAACCTGGAGGGTGGGAGTTACGCTTCCACGACGACCCCATGGGTCGGGACGGCGTTATCAGCTGTAACCAGTTGGGGCACACACACTGGGACTCACATGCACTAAAAGCATGCGTGGCCGGCCTGGCGACGTAAATAAAGCACAGAGAAGCTCTGATTACAACACACACAGAGGAAGAGCGACTTCATTCTCTGCTCAGGTAGACATTACTCCTCTCTATCTTTACATAGCAAATAGTTGTTTGCTGCTATATTATTGCTTAGCACCTTTAACTCAATTGATTAAAATTAGTTTAGGTTTCAGGGCAGTCAGGGCCGTATCCAGGATTTTCAAATTACCCACAGACCTTTTTGACTATTCACCAACCAAACTGGTTAAAAAAAACCTTTCTCACATTTTATTTATTCATTTAACTGTTCTTTTATATTCTATGTAAAGTGTTCTTCCCTACATTATGGTCTAAATGTTATTTCAAAGCCTTCTCTACATTGCCAGGTACTTTTGGTGGATGTATACTAAATTCTTTATATTGTCATTTGTTTAGTTTTTGTGTTAAAAAACAGTCAAATTAAATCTAAACAATATCAGAACCAACCTGTTTAATATATCTCACCAAAGACAGTGCAGTGCAAAAATGACCTCTAACTCTACCTTTAGTTTTCGTTGTGGGTCACTATGTTTTTATAGAAAATAGTAGGTGTTGAAACTGGTTTGATTATGCATTCAAACTATGAGCAGAATTAATTAAATGGGTAAACTACATACTACACAAAAATGACTGCATGACTTGTTAAAGTTGTTTTTGTTTGTGTAATATATAATTTAGTATTTAGAGAGACCGTCGACATTAATACAAAGGACCCAAACCAGAGCAAAGATCTTTTATATGGATGATGAAAGGTTGAATGTCTGTAGTGCTGCAACCAACAAGTCTTGTGACAGTGTGACAGATTCAAATTGCTTGTTTTATCCGATCTAAAACCCCAAAATATTCAGTTCACTATCAAATATGACAAAGAAAGGCACCAATTCTTCACATTTAAGAAGATTGAACAAGTGAATATTTAGCATTTTGACTTGAAAAATGCCTTAAACTACTATTTGATCATCAAAGTAGTTGCCCAATCATTTTCTGTTGATGGAATGATCAACTAATCCTTTCAGCTCTACATGCCCGTATTAAGTGTATGTATCAAGAGGTGCGAGAATAATCCAAAACTAATTGTATTTTGGATTAAATTTCAGTGCCTTCCTAAATCTGTGATAATATTTATGTGACAGAAAATTATTTTATTTTGCTGCATTTCTGTATTCACAAAAGTACAAAAACACATCTGTAACTTTCCATCTGGTCTCAATTCAAGAGCCTAATAATTTGTTCCCTATGGGGTACCTCAGCTGTCGAAACCTCTCTACGTCACAGAATCTATTTTTTTTATATTGGGTCAATTTCACGAAACACAACAGCAGAACGAAAAAAAAAAGACTTCATGCAGATGAAACTTTTCACACCTGATTAAAAGCAGCCTAAAATGTTTGAGGCGTCCTCAGGTGGTCGAGCAGCCGAGCGGAAAGCCAAGTCCCCTGACTGTGCACAGCTGAGTCCTGAGGGCACGAAGGCGCCGGCTGTCGCCTGACCCGAGGTGACTAATGGAGGTTTTAGGGAATCCTGGTGGCACGGAGGGCTGGCACGACTACCACTGCACTTACAGACCTGAGTCTCATTGTCTCTTTTTATGATCTTTCCAAACTGTAACACACAACATGGTGTATCAAAGGAGTTTTTCACCTGCATCCCACTTGTTAACTCACACATCTGTCCACACCAATAAACCACTGTAACTCTTCTAATTCCAGGACATATAGTACACACAGATAGATGGATTCCTCCAGACTATCTCACTAGAAGCTGCCTCTATGTCTTTCTAGGTTAACAGTAGAAAACATGCCAGTAGCAGTGAAGCTTTTTCTGGACTAGTGGGACAGCGTGATGCTGCACAGCCCTGATACAGGAGTATAGATGGAGCGTTATGTAATTAATACTCCTCCTCCTATGCAGATACAGTAGGCAAGCCTAGAAATCCTGGCCTCAGCTGTAACTGTAGCCCCAAAATGACTGACACAGCTCATATGTACGGTGTCATCTTAATCACTGGCTCCTATATTTCCCATATAGACCAGCAGCTCTTGACTCAGCTAAAGCATACTGTAAAACAGGCATCCCAATGTAATGTACAGTAACCTCCTCTACAGCCACGCAGCATGCAGAGAATCTGTCTTTTCTCTATGTCTCACCCACACACACACATATATATAACATACAGCCCAAAGAAAAGCCCCGTTTATACCTGCCATCCCATAATTCACAGTGCTGGCAAAGGACAGGTGACTGGTGAAGTCGAGACAGACAGAGAAAAGTGGCGAAGGGGCTTCTCTTACCAACAAATCCCCCTTTCTTCAGGAATCCTTTCCTCTCCCTTTTAGACGGATTCTTCCAGCTCTCCAGTTTTCATCTTTCCAGTAAAGAGAGATGCAGGAGGAAGACCGCGAAGGACTTTAAATAATTAGCATTCCTCTTGCTCTTGTGTGTTTTCTCTCCGTCTCTTCCAGATTTCTCCACAGTCTCCGGGGGGAAGCAGGAGCATCACTGATACACTGCCGCGCGCTCCGCTGCAGGAGGCTGGATGTCCATCACACAGGTAACCTAGGGAACCGCTGGGCCCGCCTCCCCCCTCAGCCTCCCTAGCCTTCCCAGCCGACGCTGATTGGTCGGCTGATGGAGAACCAGAAGTCCTCGCAGATCCACAGATGGTATACTGAGAGCTGTGGTGGGATCATGTACAGAGCCAAACAAACAGTAGTGGATTGCGGTACTTGTGAACTCTCTTTCTCTCCTCTCGGTCTCTCTCTCTCTCTCTCGCTCTGACTTCAGAGCCTACCGCTTTATTTTACAGTTGCTTAGCAACAGACTGGCATGTGTGTGAGTGTGAGTTGCAGAGCAGGAGAAGAGATGTGGGAGAGAGGAAGGAGTTCAAGTCCTCAACTATCTCTCTCTCTCTCTCTCTCTCTGTCAGAGGTGTGGATGGATGTTGAATATTTCAGCTCTCAGCAGCAGCAGTCTGTTTCAGTATTATGGAGGCTGTTGTTGCTTCAGAGCAGCCTGATGGAGGCCGTTAAATGCAGCACTGAGAGTTAGTTAATACAGGAAGCCTTAGAACTAAGGGGGAGATTGAAAGGAAAGTGAAAGTATTAGCGTTGTTAAAGATAAAAGGGGAAAGACTCTCCATTTAATCTTTAATTGTGGTGCATGAAATCCTTCCATCCTGAATGGATGAGTTTATAGCGCAAATTCTAAGAGACTGGATACTCCTTTAAGTGATAGCACAACCAAAATCTATCTTTTGAGTATGAAACATACAGCAGTTAAACCGTTATAAAGGATTGCAAGAGTTTTCAGATGCAAAAAAGAATCGAAATATCCATAAAAACTTCTCAAACCACTCCTGCAACAACATCCACTTCTCTGTTGCCCATACATGAGCTCACAAAAACAAACATACCTAAAGACACTACTTCGCTTTCAAACCTTAGCCACAATCCTACCAAGACAAATGGATTGGTTGGCACAGGTTAGAGCGCTTGCCTTCTGCACTTTCACTGGTCAGACCTCCTCTATCCTGACTCAATAATTAGATTAAAATTTCACATATCAAGCACATCTCTATGGTTTACGTTACACTGCATACATAGTATTTAATAAAGACAACTGGAGACAAATATCTGTTGCTACTGCAGTGATGAAGTTGCCACAACCTTCAGTATAACAGTAAAGCTGATTGTACACACAGCTGTCAGCAGGGGGCAGTATAAAGGAGAGAATTGAAAATGTACACGAAATTTAAGTTTTGAAGGTGCATATTGATGGTTTAATGTTTTTTTTTTCTCAGTTAAACTCTCCACTTTCTCAGATATATTCAGAGAAACTTGGTGTATGGTCTATGAAATGTGTATTTTGTGTTCAACCCAGTTCAATTGTGTTTGGTTCTGAACATACAGTAGGTAGTACAACATTTAAAATGGAGTTGAATTTGCCTGGTAGAAACCAGGTTTATTATAGTAAACTAAAACTGAAAAGAAAATTAAATTAAGCAGTGAAAAATATTTTTACTAAACTGAAACTAAATAAAAACTATATTCTTTAAGAAAAAAAGTACAACTAAAGTGAAACTATATTGCCTGGTAAAAAACTAATAAAAATCAGCGTAAATTCAATTCAGTTTCTTTTTAACCTATAATTAATATATCACTTGCAAAAAAAAGCATGAATTCCCATAAACTCTCGGGACATTGAACCACAGAAATTGAACAGACTTGACAATCCAGGAGACAGCACTATGACAACTGTGTCACTAACGTAGAGCGAAGATAAAACATTATGTCCATTCCTACACAGTTCTCTGTGTATTTTGTTTGTATATAGCTACATACTTCTGAGACATTATAGCTGGCCCTAACACAAACTAAAAGTACTGTAAAACTAAAGCTAAATATATAAAAACTAAACCTTTCTGAAAAACTGAAACTAAAACAAGGAAGCGCACTCTGAAAACCAACTAAAACTAAACTAGAATGAAATGGAAAAGTCAAAACTAAAATAAAATAAAAACTTATTGAAAATTCAAAACTTTTATAACCTTGGTAGAAACAGACCCACATTTTATTTACATAGAATTGTTATATATCACTTCAGTTTGTTTTACTGCTGAAATCAGAGTGTACTCACCGAGGTTTAGGGTCTTTTACAGTTGATGCTTTGGAGCCAGACGTCCTCTGCACAGCTGCAGTCAGCCTCTCAGAGTGCTCAGTCGAGAGTGAGAAAACATCAGGCAGTCTGAGAATTTTGAAAAAGGCACGTTATGAATATACAAATGGGTAGAAGAAAACATATGGGCAGTGTTAGCTTAATGTGGCTGGAGTGGAGAGTGCAGAAAATCCTTCAGACAGAAAATCCCCATAGTCACTGTTAATGCAGGCTTCATTCTGATGGGAAAACGTGTTAAAATGCACTTTTGACACATTCATATAAAATGACACTGATACTTAACAAAGAGGCAGGGGTAATGTGGTATGTTTAGAGAAAGGTCACCACACCCTTACAACAGAGTGGCATGGTGACAGTTACCAGCAAACATACAAGCCAGTAACTCCGTAGTTAAGGAACAAACCAAACATGTTTTACAACCTTTAAGTGAGCCGATCCTTTGATTTAATTTAGAATAAGACTTTTTGGGGGGGCCTAATATTGTTTCTTTGTGTTTTTCCCCCACAGTCTTTTGGGTAGGATTAATCTAATATTTAACCAAACTTTATTTCAGCTTCCTGCAAACCTTTTTTTTTTCGTTCTTGATAAACACCAGCTCTGACACCAGATGGAGATGGAATTGATCTGCAGAGACTGTAACATGGTGTTTCGCTCTGCTGGGCTGCTTGATAAACACAAAGCACTGTTCTGCATTGGGAGCGAGGTAGGACACCTTCGGGTGCAAAGACGAAGCTCTGAACTTCTCATGAGAGACAAAGCTGGATGTGTGGACCCTAAACAAACCAGAACCCCTGATCTCATTCAGGTAAGTGAGTCATACTGATGTAGTGAGGGAGAGCAAGGTGTGAGCAGGTGGTGAAACAAAGAAACCAAAGAGGCAATTTATGTGATCAGAATGAGTACATTTAACTAAAAACATTGCTACATATATTTAAATATCTCATTATTCTTGCAGGAGATACGCATGAAACTGTATTATATATTTATAATAACATGAAGTCACAAACTTCCCATAAAGTTGAGCGTTGATGTTGTAGGGAGGTCCGCTTGGCATGTTGATAGGTCAAAAAATGCAGTGAAAATTTAGGGTAAAAAAATTAGTACAATGTTTATGCACTAGAGTTAACAAAATAAATAAGCACTAGGAATTGTTATCTCAAACAGATTAGTTGCTGCTGCAGTATTGCATTACATATATTGTGTAACCAATAAACTGACTTAAGGGGCATCTCTGTCATTGCGATTAAGAAACAGATGGAAAACGCTGCATGTGTCTTTGTGTGTGCAGCCGAGAGGTCAACGAAGAAACGTCACCAGGTGGAGGAACGTTGATGTCAAACCTAAATCGGCAAGAGCAGAGGACACACCAACAACCAGTGAGACAGAGAGCGCTGCTCTGCAACATCTCACACATGAGGTAAAACTGAACCATTGCACCAGCCAACCAGTCTCCATCTCTCCTGCACTACAGCAACATCAACATCTAAAACACCATGACGAAACAATCATTTATCCACGGTTAATTCCCAGCGAGCATTATTATGTTACCTAAGATTCATAAGATAATTCATAAGTACCCCAACAGGGATGAAGGTGGCAGGGCAACATTTTGAGTACACGTTCATTTTAACTGTCACTTTACCGAACACTGAAGGTGCTTTCATGGCCTTTGATTAAAAATTCATGTTTGAATATCATTGTCAGTCATGACACATGGGAAGGGCAACTTCAAAAAGGAAGTAGGGTATTATATTATAGAGACATATACACAAGAGTATTTTAAACTAATGATTATCAATGACACATTTGAAGTGTCCGAAATACACTAAAAACAAAATCTCTCTTGACTTCCAGTTTCACAAGTTGAGGATGTCCATTGAAGAAAATCAGCCAAAATGGACAAAAAGGACCTCAGATACTGAGGTGGGCTATGTGTCTTCTGTCAGTTTTTTGTCCTCGTCTAAGCCTTCATCTTATAGCACCTGGTGAGCACTTTACAGTATGCCATGGTGCTATAAGTGTGCACGTTTCTTCTATACTGTAAAATCTCTTAAGTAACTGGATTAAGTCATCAGCCAGTGGTGTCAGCATGGGTCACTGTGTGGAGACAGGTACAAGACAAGAGTACAAAAAGAAATGAATAATGTTGCTCCAGGGTGTGACATGTTTAAGAACCAACGCTGTGCATGAATCTGTTCATTTATAAACATGGTCATTTAGGCGAGTGGGCGTCAGCTGGGTCACAGTGAGAGATTGGAGGAGATGAGGGAAATGGCGACGGTCCACGAGCGCGAACTGGCCCTGATACATGCTCACAACCAGCAGCTGGAGCAGCAGAGAGACGGTGAGGGATAAATACACCCTATGAACCAAACATCCTCCTCGGCCTTTGTGTAAAATTTCATCCTCTCAAATTTACACTCAATGTTGATGTCAAAGATTGCTCTAAGGCAGTGTGAATGTGTGTGTGTGTGTGTGTGTCAGAGCTGGCCCATCAGGTGAGTGTCCTGTCCGAGCAGAGCAACACAACTCACCTGGAGAGTCTGCTGATGGAGCTCAGAGAGCAGGAGGAGAGAAACGAGGAGACGCTGCAACAACTCGCTGAACATCTTCGTACATCACAGTAAGTGTGTACTAATGTTTGTGTTTTATATGTTAGGCTTTTAGAGGTCCTTATCAATACACGACTGAGAGTTCAAAAGAGAGAGAGATCCAACCTGCAACATTTCAGTCTGTAACCACTAACTGTGCTGCCAGAGCAGGCACGGATACAACAAAGAGTTTATTTAATGTGTATTTGTTAGGGTAAATTATGTTGGACGGAGGATTCAAAAATAAATGACTGCAACTGTGGTGCTCTGCCTCCAAGATGAATATTTAGTAAAATATGTTTTTTTCTTGCTGCAGGATGACTCAGAGCATCAATGATGTATTTCTTTATGCCCGGGTAGTTCCTCATTGCAACATTTGTGGTAGAATAAATTTAATTTCATATTGTAGGGTGGATTACGGCTGGGAAACCTTCCATACACAATATGATCTAATTTAGATGATCTACTCGTTTTTGTTGTTTTTTAGTTTGCAAGAGGTCTCCGTACCCACTGTTCAGCCAGATCCACGCAGGAATAAAAAGATGCATCCTGACAGCTTTGAGCTCATTTCTTGTGCGGACGGCCCTCTCTCTACACAGATAAAGTATAACTACATCCTTCAAGAGTCATTTATTTTAAAAAAAAAACGCTGTATTGGAAGGAAAAACAAGATGGAATGCAGTTTTTCCCCCATTTGTCTGGTTGCCACTAAGAAAATCAGGTTCTTTAGGCTACATGAATATGAATTAGTTCTACTGAGCTACCTGGTTAATGTGAGGGTAAATCAGGTCTCTTTGTTGCAGAGCCCTGTGGCAGGCATACATGCAGTCAGGTGGGTCTGATCCAGCCATTGTGGCACAAATGATTGACCTGCAGGCAGAAGCCCAAAGTCTGGAGAAAAAACAACCAGCGACAGCCGGCGAGGCCAAAAAGAAGAGTAAGACTCAGAGCAATGATGAACAGAAAACATACAGTATAGTGCTTGTTAGTGTATAACACTGTCAACACAGCTGTGCTCAGTGGAGCCTTTATTAAGTTTACTCAGCTGGATTTTTCCACTCTAAAAACTGACTGGAGTCCATGATTATTGGATTCTGGTTTCTTTTCATCTGATCAGTTATATGGTGCCTTCAAATGGGGTCGTGTTTACTGTGTTTACGAGATGAGTCCATATGAACGCCCCCTCATGTCGTATTCACGACCTCGTAAGTGGAAAGTTTCTGAAATCTCAGAGTTCACGACTTGTGACGTGTTTGTTGAGGTTGTGAGAGATGGCGGAGCCCATGGAAGTTCATTTTTCGGTGCATAATAAGTTAGTATATTGTAATTTTACTCGTATATTGTTTTTCTTGGTAATTTCATAATAGGTCTGAGGAAAATGTTGATATTCCCAACGGCCTCATCTTTTTCCTCTGTCATTATGCCTTTGCATAACGCCACGCATATTGTGTACACAACTTCCCATGTTGTAAACACCAGCTCACGAGTTTCATTTGAAGACACCAATAGCTAGGGTGACCAGATCCCAACAAACCAAGTGTGGGACTAAAAGCATGTTTGTGTGGGACACGTTACTAATCCTGAGTGGAAGTCTTCAATTTCGATATAATATACTTTAAAAAAATAAACATTTCCATTCTGCCCCTTGTAACATCTCTATGCTTTGCCCTCTGGTTGAAAAATAACTAATTTTGCAAAGAAACTGAGAATCCCCTTCCACCGGCTTCACATAGTTATAAGTAGTTTCCCAGTTTTTGTTGTAGCTGCATTTCCTTTTCTTTGTGGTAGTTTCCATCATATTCTGCCTAAATCTGCATAGCTTGTGACTCTTCCCCGTTGGCTGTAGCTTAGCAAAGACAGGTTAACCTGCACTTTACCCACATGATGACAGCCTTTCTTCATGCCATTGGATGAAAGCCACATTTTAGAAAAGCGTCTGTCCTGCAGTGGTTTGACTTTTGAAAATCAAATTGTGGGACATATAGTATCAATATGTGGGACACAGGACAAGGGATAAACATGCTGTGCAGTCCCTCATAAAGTGGGACACCTGGTCACCCTAGTTATGGCATGCTGAATGCAAAACGCACACCCCGAATTGGTAATATATGATTTTAAAAATTATTGGTACACACACACTATATGTGGCATAAAACAGAGTAAATTACCTTTTGGCCCACATCATTGTTGTCCTCCTTGTGTCCAGAGGTGAAGCCTCCTCAGCGGGGTCCGAGCTGGGAGCTGCTGGCTGTGGAGCAGGAGAACCAGAGACTGGAGGAGGAGATCCTCAGGATGCAGCTGGGCAGGGAGCGACACCATAACTATGACGGTTGGACACAAATAAAAACTCTTATTTTATTACTTTGAAAAGCTAACTGTTAGCTGAATTAAAGGGACTGTTTGTAACTTCTTACACGTAAAAATCAATCCGGGTCGGTGTCCCATGCGCGCTCGCGTGTGGCTACGCTGTTCAGACTCAGACTCCAACACAAACTACAGGGAAGCACCAAAACCGCAAAGTTATATCTAGTGAAGCCCGTCTGTTAAACAGTGTTGGCCGCGGTCGGAGGACGCGGGGGAGACCGTAGCTTTGGTCTCCAGGGCCGGAGTCTCTGCTGTACTCTGCTCCTGTGCTCCTCTGCCTGCTTGCCTTCACTCACACACCGCGCTCGTTCTCGCTCTTTCGCTCCACGCTCACGTGTATGTGCGCACACTACACACTGCAGAAGAGTTAGTTTAGCTCTGAGAATATCTAGTAAATGTACAGTGGACGTTTGTGCAGAAATAAATGCTGCAGCTCCTCCAGACCAACAGAGGTTTCCCGTGTCTTGTGAAGTGACGGGGCTCCGCAGCGCGAAACGTTATCGTCTCCGACCAAAACTCCGGTGTCTCCCCTGTTCCCTCCGGCCGCGGTCAGGAGGCTGAAGCAGGAAAAGCCAACACTAGGATCAGCATTGATTCATGGAGAGACCTTCGTCTGGTCAGCTAACATTACTGCCAAGCAGGTGAAATATAGAGTGATATTGTGGTTTAAGCTGACGTGTGTCGCCTCACTGTTTTGAGCGATGCTCGTTCATGTCTATTTAAAGCGAGCACAAGCGCAAGCAACAGGAAGCTGACTTTCGTTGACTTAACGGCCACAGGTGTCGCTGTTAACAAGCAATTTCTGATTCTTACAAACAGTCCCTTTAAGTAGTACAGTCCAATCTCCATTACATTAAAATGACTAATTAAAACCAACCCCCAACATTTTAGGTCTACAGACATTGAACCCGAGCGCCCCCCGGTACCGGTGTTATGTTGAAGTCTGTTACCCTCCCGTTAAAATGATATTGTGCAGTTGTGCATATCGTACGGAGCCCCCCTACACCCCTAGGAGATTTTTTTTCTTAAGTCGTGCCCTCAAGGTAGTAACTCGAGGGAACGAGTTACTACAAATATTCTCCTATGGGGGCTCTGTAATATCGCAACAAACACCAATGTAAAACATGTAAAACGTATTCATCCTGCATACCCACACGAGGGGAAGAAGCTTGACTAAAAGCTCATGATAACTTTTACCTAAACAAAACACAAGTCCAACACCAAGCAACTAAATGAGCACCTAGCAACAACAAGCTAACGGTGCTAGCTAGCGATGTTGCTACTTGATGCTAGCTAGCCGCTCAAACTGTCATCATAGCTGAGACTCCACAGAGTCCTACGGTTATAAGTCTACGACTAAAACTCACTGAACTAGCAGCCGAAGAAGAGAACTTCACTTTGTACAGCCATAATCATAAATTATGTCTTACCTTTGCTGTTTTGTGTTTTATCTAAACTTGTGTTCAAGGGCATATCAACGCTGCTAATAGCTAATGTCTCTGGAGCATTTGAGATGTGACAACACTTTATATGTCTCCACCTAGTGGATGAATCATGTTACTGCTCTCATCCAATGAGCTGCTCAAAAAGACCAATGAGTTATGGTTTTTCTCAAACCTTTTGTGGCCAGGGACCCCTTATGGAGGAGGACTCCCTCTTTATCATAACACAGATTAAGCATAATGCTTACTACCATTTGTACTCTTAGATGCCATTGAAACTATTTGTATTCTAAAACTTTTCAACCTAAATAAAAGTCGTAATATTACGAGAATAAAGTCATAAATTTAGGAGAAATAAAAGTCGTAATATTACGAGAATAAAGTCATAAATTTAGGAGAATAAAAGTCGTAATATTACGAGAATAAAGTCATAAATTTAGGGGAAAAAAAGTCTTAATATTACGAGAATAAATTCATAAATTTAGGAGAAAAAAAGTCATAATATTACGAGAATAAAGTCATAACTTTAGGAGAAAAAAAGTTGTAATATTACGAGAATAAAGTCATAACTTTAGGAGAAAAAAAGTCATAATATTACGAGAATAAAGTCATAACTTTAGGAGAAAAAAAGTCGTAATATTACGAGAATAAAGTCATAACTTTACGAGAAAAAAAGTCGTAATATTAGGAAAACATATTACCAGTAACCAACAAAACTGGTAAGAGTACAACGCAGTTTCTTGCACAATCTTTTCAAGGTCCTGAACTGATGATGATGTGGCAAAAGATGAAGTATTTCCTTATTTGTGAAACCTAAACTGAAGTATAACCTCAGACATGCTTCATAGTGATAAACAGAAACACATTCAATTTGAATCATGATAAGATTTAATTTCAAAATTTATTTCGAACATGTAGAATACAAAAAAAAATAAAGAAATAAAGAAAAAGAATGATCATACCAACAAGTGTACAGTCAGAAACAAGAAGTATTTACATACAATGAAAAGCGTAAGAAAAATAACTTGTCAACACTTGATGCCTTGATTTACATATTCGAAAAGGAGTGAGAAGAAGTATAAACTTATTTAATCCCACCCCTTCTCCATAAGTCAATTATTAATTATTAACCACCTTCCTTATTGAGCCATACATATACTCTAATTAAATTTTCCTAAATTTGTCTAACTATAATTATTATTATTTATAAGTATTCTAACTATAATTATTACCTTTAATACCTTTAAGATAAGATGAGATGATCCTTTATTAGTCCCCAGCAGGGATATTTGCTATGTTATTGAATGTTAATACAATTTATATACCTTTAAACAGAGGGGTGATTTCATTCAAATTGTATTTGGACTCAACTTGACAGCATTTATTATCCTACATTTCAAGTAATTGATCTTAAAAGCTTTCAGAAAATGAACAGTAGCAAGACTGGCATAGTCCTCCAGATATTTATAATTACCCATTTACCAGTCTAAAGCTGACTTTTAGTAAGTGCTTCAACTTAAAAACAATTAACTTATGCTGTGTGTCACAATCTTATCAGAGTTTGTATTGGCCCAAAGCTCATGTGGATGGGAGTAATGGACACAATATGCTTGTTTTATTGCAGCAAATGGTCCCCATCTGAAGATATGGACTTTTTAATGATACAGCACAATTTTATAATTTATAGCAAATTATTTTGCAGATCCCCTGACAGAGTGCTACGAACACCTGGGGGTTCACTTTGAGAATCACTGCTATGATTGATTAATTTTAAAACAAAGCCCAAAACAGTTGCATTTAGATGGAATTAATACATATGGTAACAATTAAATTAGTCCGTGTTCCATCTTCATTTACCTATACCGGTGCTTACACCGCTGCAGAAATCACACGTGTTACCTTCAAATGATACCATGACTATTGAAATAGACCCTGTAGTTGCAGAGATACACTCTAATTAATTTTGGGCACGTTATTTTCGAGCAGGGGACTGAGCCAGAGGCCTGGGGTTCAAAAGGTAATTTAAGAAATTAGTAGTGAAACACAGAATCCTCCTATAGCTTTATACAACCTCTTAATAGCTAATCCTTCCACTTTGCATTGAGATACATGCAGCTATAGGAATTGAATTCATCATCTAGGAATATTGTGATTAATATTTATTGTATAACACGTTACAGTATGTTGTGCTGCTGACACGGTGTACCGACAGCAAAATTTGTGTGGTTGCTTGTGTGTTCTCCAGCAGCAGTGAGGACTGAACTTGAGCTGATTCAGAGGGAAAACCTCATGCAGATTTCCAGTTTACAGGCAGAGATGCAGAGAAGCAAAGAAGCTCCCAGGCCCAGGAGACAGCCTCCTCCTCATCCTCCTCTTCCTCCGCCAACTCCACTCCCACTCCAACCCAACACTCACATTCATGCACCTCTTTCACTGGTACTTATTTTACAGTTGTAGTCAAAAACATTTACCAAAAGAACACAACAGAACAGGGCAACTCTTCTGGTTTTCAGCTCCAAGTATATTTGACAGTGTTTGTCTGTGACATTGATTCAGATACTGTTCCTCTATGTGTCCCTCAGCTCCAGTCCAGATCCTTCTCCTCTCCACCGGGAAGATGCACGTTGGACTCCCTGGACTCTCTGGGTCCGGCCCCCTACGACCCTGCGTCAGTTGAATTTGAGACACTGAGCTCACATCATGCAGTGATTTGTATATTCAAATAGCATATTTAAGTAATAAATAAAGTATCTGTATATCACATTAAACCATCTACTGGTCTGT
>CAKALU010057382.1:0-13525 GCA_916700995.1 Hozukius guyotensis
TTCTAACTAGAGACGTTAACATTCTAAGTGTTAACATTCTAAGTGTTAACATTCTAACTAGAGACGTTAACATTCTAAGTTTTAACATTCTAAGTGTTAACATTCTAAGTCTTAACATTCTAACTAGAGACGTTAACATTCTAAGTGTTAACATTCTAAGTGTTAACATTCTAACTAGAGACGTTAACGTTCTAAGTGTTAACATTCTAAGTGTTAACTTTCTAAGTGTTAACATTCTAACTAGAGACGTTAACATTCTAAGTGTTAACATTCTAAGTGTTAACATTCTAACTAGAGATGTTAACATTCTAAGTGTTAACATTCTAAGTGTTAACATTCTAACTAGAGATGTTAACATTCTAAGTGTTAACTTTCTAAGTGTTAACATTCTAACTAGAGATGTTAACATTCTAAGTGTTAACATTCTAACTAGAGATGTTAACATTCTAAGTGTTAACATTCTAAGTGTTAACGTTCTAACTAGAGATGTTAACATTCTAAGTGTTAACGTTCTAAGTGTTAACATTCTAAGTGTTAACATTCTAAGTAGAGACGTTAACATTCTAAGTGTTAACGTTCTAAGTGTTAACATTCTAAATAGAGACGTTTACATTCTAAGTGTTAACGTTTTAAGTGTTAACGTTTTAAGTGTTAACATTCTAAGGGTTAACTTTCTAACTGTTAACATTCTAAATAGAGACGTTAACATTCTTAGTAGAGACGTTTACATTCTAAGTGTTAACGTTCTAAGTGTTAACGTTCTAAGTGTTAACATTCTAAATAGAGACGTTAACATTCTTAGTAGAGACGTTTACATTCTAAGTGTTAACGTTCTAAGTGTTAACGTTCTAAGGGTTAACGTACTAAGTATTAAAGTTCTAAGTGGAGACGTTAACATTCTAAGTGTTAATGTTCTAAGTGTTAATGTTCTAAGTGTTAATGTTCTAAGTGTTAACGTTCTAAGGGTTAACGTTCTAAGTATTAAAGTTCTAAGTGGAGACGTTAATGTTCTAAGTGTTAATGTTCTAAGTGTTAATGTTCTAAGTGTTAACGTTCTAAGTCACACGGGGGCATGTTTACAGTAGCATACTAGGGGGAACAATTGTGTTTTATGGCTGTTAATAACACACTGTCGGATATACAGTCACACTTAAATACGACATACAAGTATATTAAAGTGGTACAATAGGAAATATGAACAGTAGGAAGAGGTATAATTTGATTATTTGATATAAAAGATGTTGTAAATGTTCCAGTTGGATTCTCGCCAGTGCGACTGTAAAGGATGCTAATGAGTTATTGCTAATTATTTAGGTATTTCATACTGTATGTGTTTATATTATTGCAGTATTTGGCAGCTGACAGTCGTGTTGTTGTTGCTGGTTGGTCACCTGTCAAGAGATCATTTAGGCGTATGAAAAGCATATAAAAAGGTGTTAAAATCATTTCATGGTGTGTGCAGAGAGAAAGCAGGCTGGTGTGTGTTTAAAGCTCTTTGAAAGAGAGGTCTTTCTCTGTCATTCAGGGGAGGATTTTCCTCTCTGAATACAAGCAGGGTGAGAAAATGCAGAGAATGTGGTTTGTTTTCTGCCTGACTGGTGGTGGTGACCCACAGTAGGCTACAGGCTGTATATGCTTCACAGGGTGGACACCACATTTTCTGTGAAGGGAATCCTATTAAATGTGTCACCTGCATCAAATGGAAAAAAAAGGTCACGTTACATGCTGTTTTTTTTTTACTATGAAGAGGTTGTTTCATACATATTTGAATGCTTCGTATAGAGCAGGGGTCAGCAACCTTCACTATCAAAAGAGCCATTTTAGGCAAAAAAATAAATCTGTCTGGAGCCGCAAAACATTTGAGCATTGTGATGAAGGTAACACAGTTTATAGTCTAAGTATATAGTATATACTGTAAGTCTAATGCAGTGAGGGCCCAAGTGCAAATGTACTACGGAGTATTAGGGCCACATTGAGGGAAAAAAAACCTGAGATTACGAGAAAAAGTCGTAATATAACGAGAATAAAGTCATAACTTTACGAGAAAAAAAGTCGTAATATTACGAGAATAAAGTCATAACTTTACGAGAAAAAAGTCGTAATATTACGAGAATAAAGTCATAACTTTACGAGAAAAAAGTCGTAATATTACGAGAATAAAGTCATAACTTTACGAGAAAAAATTCGTAATATTACGAGAATAAAGTCATAACTTTACGAGAAAAAAAGTCGTAATATTACGAGAATAAAGTCATAACTTTACGAGAAAAAAAGAAAATAACACGTAAAATTACTACTTTATAATATTATGACTTTATTCTCATAATCTCAGATTTATTTTTTTTCCTCAATGTGGCCCTACTCTGTCGTACCGTTGTACCATAGACCTACAACAATGATAAATAAAAATGAAAATGTAAACAAAAAAACTGTTATTCATTTCCACTAATTTAAAAAAAAAAAAAACCACAGGGAGCCACTGGAGAGGAGCTAAAGAGCCGCATGTGGCTCCGGAGACGCAGGTTGCAGACCCCTGGTATAGAGAAATAAATGCAATGTTAAAAATGAGCAGGTGTACATTATAGTGTCACACTGGCATTGTTAAACAGGTGGCAGTGTATTGGAGTTTGATAAATTATCTTTCATAGGAGACTGTGCAGTGTGCCTGTGTATCTATCTAATGATATGTAAATGTGTCTTCCCTGCAGTCATTTAAATGTTTAACAGAAATCTTCCTGTGAAACTTCTCCTGAATCTAGAAAAACATGTTCCTTCCCAGAGGGTTGGCCAAATACTCAAAGGCAATTACTTAAATTGAAACCGAAAATGTCTTTGCTTGGTGCGTCAGTGCTTTGTTGTTGTTTTGATTGTTTGTTTGTTTTTGTCATCAAGCATGATGTCTCAAACGCTGCTGGTCGGATTGGGATGATATTTCAAGAGTTGAGACACGCTGGCGTTGTGTTTTTCATTAACACACAATCCTGACAATTTTTCATTGAGGCAGTAATATTGTTTTTTAAGTAGGGCTGCAATTAACGATTATTTTCATTGTCGATTATTATTTTCTCGATTAATCAATTAGTCGTTTGATCTATAAAATGTCAGAAATAGGTGAAAAATGTCGATCGGTGTTTCCTAAAGCCCAAGATGACGTCCTCAATTTGTCCACAACTCAAAGATATTCAGTTTACTGTCATAGAGGAGTAAAGAAACCAGAAAATATTCACACTTAAGAAGCTGGAATCAGAGAATTTTTACTTAAAAAATTACTCAAACTGATTAATCGATTATCAAAATATTTGGTTATTAATTTAATAATTTTAATAATTAACTGACAACTAATCTATTAATCGTTCCAGCTCTAGTTTTTAGCTTTTTACACATTAAGTGGAATCGACTTTAAACATGCCACATGAATCCATATCCTTTTCGATTTCCAGTAATTGGTTTGATAAGAGTGCTGTACAATTAGGCCTTAAGTGTGTAGTATATTTTAGCACTATTCAAAGATCAAACTTTATGTGATGTTGTTGGTAGCCTACTAGTCCAAGAGGAGTGGACAGAAAACGTCCCTCAGATACTGTAGTTACTGTAAGGTTTTAGTACCATCATCTCCTTAGTAACAAGAGAGACAATGTCATCTTCCAGCAGAATATATGAACACGTCGGGCAGACTTTGCTAATGTCTGAGTCACCCGGCTCCCCAGCCCCCGGGAGTGTTTTGGTGGCTATCCTCCCACATTCAGAGAGTACAGAATGCCATGGTTACGGCCAGCCAGGTGTGTGTGCACGCATACATGTTTGTGTGAGCTTATAGCATATAAGTTGTGTGTTTGTGCATGTTTCATGTGGACACAAAGGGCAGTGTCACCATGGTTACTACTTTTTTTTAAAGTTTCCCTCTGTGTTGTGTAGGGGGGGTGTTAAGAGTGAGAAATTTCATCGACGAGACAATGGCTTAAGTGAGAGCAATGTGAATGAATGGTCGTTATATCAGATTGATTATAATTAGGGCTGTCAATGGATTCAAATATTTAATCGTGATTAATTGCATGACTGTCCACAGTTAATCACGATTAATCGCACATTTTTTTATCTGTTCAAAATGTACCTTAAAGGAAGATTTGTTAAGTATTTAATACTCTTATTAACATGGGGAAAAAAGTTTCCATCTTAACAGGTCCTTTAGTTGAGTGTATCTTATGGAAATGAGTGCAAAAATCTGCTAGCTAAATAAGCTAATTTGGCTTGTTTCCAATGCAAATCAGCATTCTTGAAACACTCTGAGTGAACATTCTGTTTTTTAACATGTTGACACCTGTTTCGGGAAAAACCGCAGCATGCAATTTGCCAACAAGTGACATAATCATCTTTTGCTTTCACTTTTAATGTGATATTCATACTTGTTAAGCCTTGTTCAGACACTGAATGGCTTGTTAAAATGAGGGAAAGAGAGAGAGAGAGAGAGAGAGAGAGAGAAGAAAGCGAGAAAAGAAGAAAGAGGTTGTGAGACTTGGAACAGATGCTCTCATTCCAAGTAGCTCTCCTCGTGTAATTGTTAGTGGTGACATAAGCGTTGCAGAAATATTGACAGATCCTCCTCTGAGTCTGCATCTCCAGCTAATTCAGATAATGCTCCGATGCTATGGGGGATATGAAGTAAGAGCCTGGCTGCGACTCAGCAGCAGTGAGCTGGAGACATTTTGCTGATCGATGGGAGAGCCCGAGGTATCAGCTGGGATCGATGTGCTACAGACTCCGCCTGCTGCGCCGTACAAAAGCTGGCAGTGCCCACATGCATCACAGACATACGTATAGGTCTACATATATAAATGGCCATACACACACACACACACACAACCATTCGTCACCCTCACTCCAACAGTCACAGAAGAATAAATTACTCCCTGATGCACTTACCAGGGGAGTCTGCTGTGAATGGCCTCCAGTCCAAATATTCCATTATGTTATTGATCGGGCCAGCACCCGGGTTGTTATCTGTGTTTTCACGCTCAAACACACACACAAAAGCAATACTACTCATAGTTCAAATGAGTGACGTGCTTAGAATATTTCTTGGCGTTTTAAGTTGAGTCAAGTTACTATTGTATTGTGTAGTGAGTTAGCACGCTGGGGCTGATGCCTTCCTGTTATTGTTTCTTTGGCGGCTGCATGGTGCTGGAATTTAATGTGTGTTTGCCTGAAATATGTTTTGCTATTATGTCTGTGTGTCTATCAAACTGCAGTACTGTTTTGGTACCAACCACGATGTGTTTGTAGCACCGAAAGTGTTGAGTGTTTGCATCGAATGCCTGGTGAGATTCATGGCCTTGTGTACTCATTAATCAGATATTTAAAATAAGTTGTAGAAAAGCATCTACGTGAACATCTTTATATTCTTAAAAGTAAGGCATCAAAGACATTTTGATGTCATTTTTTTTTTTGTCGGTACTAAAACTCAAGTATCAGCACTAGTATTGAAAAATGCAACCAATACCCAGTGATAAGAATAAAGTGGACACCAACACTTCTTCATACAAGTCTGTGCAGCCCTGTCTCCTAAAAATTACGTTCCCATGCAACTAAATCTTATTCTCAATTACGCTTGGAAGGAAACGTATTTTGTCACGGATTGCGTTTGTCTTTGACGTATCACCAATACCTTTGTAAGTCTGCGGACGGCTGCAGCGAATGACGTAGTACAACGAGCAACGCGCAGAGCAGGTGAAGTATTATATCGAGCGACCATTATATAATAATAATAACGGGTATAACAAGTGAGAAAGCCCACCTCTGGTAGCCCGGGAGCGGATGAAACATAGTCATTTGTTGCGTTTTTGTTTTGTTTTGTTTCAATGTTGTAATAATTTTAAGCCAATTATGTTTTTTTTACTAAACCTAACCCAGAAATTTTGTTGCCTAAACCTAACAAAATAGTTTTGTTGCATATTTGTTTTTGTTTCAATTTACAATGTCAATCACATGTTTTAAAACGGTTTAAAGCTGTTAAAAACTGTTTAAAACTGCGACTGTAATCTAGGAGAAAATACCCTCAAAACGTATTTTGGTTATGCAGTTTAGTTGTATGGATGGACGTCATTGTGTGGGAGACAGGGCTGGTCTGTGCTGTGTTGTGAAAGAGAGAATGTCAGCTGACATATTTGTCTCCAGAGGAAAATTGCTCCATGCTGGACAATCGGCCGCTGTATAGTGTATTGTGGGTTTCCACTCAAACACACAAACCAAGGCTGCTATAATGTGCTTCATTTCAAGTTCTTTCTGTAGTCTTCAGCACAAGCCTTTTTCCTACCAGCATGAAAGAAGAGCGATAAATAACACTTGCACACAAACAAGCTTGCAGCACCAGACGAATGACCCAGGAGAGATAACAAGGGACTAGTTTTTGAGTAAGATTGAAACAGTTTTTCTCCCCCAACGTCTTTGAGACAGCTTGACACATCTGTCTCTGACTCTCTCTCTCTCTCTCCCTCCTTCTCTCTCTCTGTGTGTCTAGCCATGCATCCCAGCACTGTCAGCAAACATCGTAGCTGTTGACAGTAATAACTCTCCGATTCTCTCTCCCTCTTCTGTCTACCTTCTCTCTGTTGAGGAGCGATGGAAAAGATAAAAAATCCCCCACTCTCTCCTGGATCCAATGTTGCCACAACATATTGGTTGTGGTATAAATGAAAAACTGAGAGAGAGGTGTTTTTTTAAGGTTAGAGCTGGCTTTGTCCTGCATGTGTGTGCTAAATATGAACACTTGGGTATGACCGTCTGAGTGAATGTCATATTATTTCCCCATAATAATAAAATTCCCCAAAAATAATTGGTCTGACTAAGTCTTAATCATCATACTTTCTGCCAGTAAGTCTATACAAATGATTCCTCACTGATTTCAGTAAAGCCCAGTTTGGAAATATGAAAAGAGGCCAAATTTGAAAACGAGGTCATATTTGTGCAGGCCTGAAGGCTGGGACACGCGACTGCTGTGATCCTAATGGATTCACTCAAAAAATGTGTCATCGTATCAGCTTCAAACTACAAATAGTCCTGCGGCTTTGGGTATTTCTTGTCTTTCCAAATATGAGTTAAATTGGCCATTACATAACAGTAGTTTAGGCTCATCTCTTGGGACAACTTGATGTTTTCCCTCAGTGATAATGTCCAATTGTTTGACGTGGATTTGATGTGAGTACATTACAAGATGTCTGGTTTATTTAAGGACAAATAGTCTGCAGAAGACCGATTTTGAATCATGTATCTGTTACTTAAAGGGCGGGTCCATCTGCTTTCTGTTTCCAAATGGAAATGCCCACTCAGCTGTTGCAAAAAGCAGTGATGTAGGTTACCAAAGTAAGCTAATTGAAGCTAATCAATAAGGTTATAAATAATGTGAACGCTAGAGCTAGCTGAGTCAGTGGCTGTGGACGGAATCTGCATAAAAATGTATTTTAGCCATCTAAAAAAAAAATCAATATCAGTTTAAGTGTATGCTGTATTTAGAATATTTTCATAGCTTTACCTCGCCATCAGACAGCCCATTCCCGATGGGGAACTACAGCCGCTATATTGCTGTCTTCATAGCCACCAGACCAGACTCCATTCACAAAAACAATCATTTTATTTTACCACGCAGAACACAGGAGTTGGTGGTCTACCGCTACATCAATCAGTTAGTTTGACATGAACACGAACGAACCTTTTATGATTGCATATGATCTAGTTTTACAAAATCCACGTCAACATGCCTGAAATCAGCTTTGAAAACACAGCTAGTCTGGTCGTTTAATCAGGGAATGTAATTAACTATGTATAGGGACCAAGAACCAGCAGTACTCTACGTCCAGACAACCAATATTAAGATAAAAGTGTGACGTACTGTTGGAGAATATTTGAAGAGAAGGAGGTAAGACTAGTTTTCCTCTGTCTTTTAAGAGCGTTGTATGGGAGCTAGATGTGTATCTGTGTGTGTTTTGTAATGGAAAATTACATTGTATGTAATGATGTCTCTTTATGCAACAGTGGAAAGTTACTGTCTGTGTGCTCTTCGTCTCATGTAGTGGGAAAGTACCGAGTGTTGACTTTTACTGGGACACTGTTTGAGTAAAACAACTCCTTATCTGTGCAAAACAACTCCTTTTCTCACAGTCCCTGTTGTAGATTTCTATATAGTCACATTGTAATAATCTCCTGGGGTGCACTCTTCTGCAGACTTTGTGTGACTCTGTATAACCAGTGCCTCTTCTTGCAAGAATAAAATACAACAAAGACATTTCATCTGTTCGAGATCTTTATTTCAACGTTCATTATGACTCATCTCGGAATATTAATCTAATTTCCATTACAGTTTGTTTGAAGTACAGTACACACACCGTTGCCCATTTCAACCGTGTTTTGCTTATTGGGGATTTCCCTTGTTCCACACGGCGTTTTTTGTGGTATTTCGTAGCTTGGTTTACCAGAAGAATTTGGTTAGAGTGCAATCACAGCTCTCAAAGAGCACAGTTGTACTTACTAAGAAAAACCTGCATGGTAGCCATTATCAACACAACCACTTCTGCCTAAGCCAGTGCTCAGTGTGGGTTGTAGTCCACCGTGGATTTATGAGGCTGATATAATGCCAATAATTAAACCATGGAACTTTTGATAAAAAGATTTACAGTACATTCCAGTCCAAAAGTCCAAAACTCTTTCCGCAAAAAAACAAAACATCAACAACAGAAAAACATATTGAATTTTCCATTGACTGCAATGCATTTAAGTCTCTATGTTTGCTTTGGAGCAAAGTTATTCATTGTTCAAGGAAGTTAGAGAGAAGACAAATATCTACAAAATAAATACAAGATAAGAGACTGCCAGTATGCTAGTGTTAGTTTTGTCAGCTATGTTTTTATTTAGTCTTAGTCCTTTGTCAAATGTCCTTGTTAGTTTTCACCATATTTAGTCAACCTCATCCTGTTTTTTTAGTCAAATTTTAGTTTTAAATTTTACTTTTAGTTGAAAAGTTTGGGCATTTCAGTCTTATTTTAGTCAAAGAAAACCGTAACTATTCAAGTATATTTTGAGGCTGTCAGTCGATTAAAATATTTAATTGCGATTAATTGCATGATTGTCTGTAGTTAATCGCTATTAATCACAAATTGATCACATTTTTAGTTGTTAAAAATGTACCTTAAAGGGAGATCTGTCAAGTATTTAATACTCTTATCGCCATGGGAGTGGGCAAATGTTCTTGCTTTATACAAATTTACTTATATATTTATTATTAAAAATCAATTAACAACACAAAACAATGAGCAATATTGTCCAGAAACCCTCACAGGTACTTCATTTAGCGTAACCAGTACGCTCAAATCATAACATGGCAAATTTTTATTAAATGAAAACTGTTGACATTTTTGTCTTTTTTAGTCATCAGATTATATTGAAGCCAAGTTAGAAACCAACTAGATTTTATTCTCATATTTTTTCGTCAAAATGATTGCACATTGATATAGTCACAATAAGTGTTGAATGACGCCGGTGCCGTCTTGTCATCGTCTCGTCTTAGTGAGAAAAAAAAACTTGTTGAACAACATATTTAGTTGTAGTTTTCGTCAATGAAATGATCACTGCAATATGCAAACAGTGATTTGGTTGAATCTCACGTAGAGGGAAGACACTTGAGGTTATTGGGCAATAGCCAAGAAAAGGAGGAAAAGTAGGTTGGGTAAATGTAGGTTGTGTAAGGCTGGATCTTACAGAAAAACAGATGCAGACTTTTGGACTATTGAGCCGAGATTAAAGGAAAAGCTTGACATTTAAGACTCCGGGCCACTGCTGTAATTATGAATGCATTCTTCTTAGTCGTCTTGAAAAATAATCCCTCAAAGGATTATAGATGTTCAGATTTGAAGTTATGCAGTGTTGTGCTTCTTAGAACTGCTATCGTTGATCATCGAGCCACTGCTGGCGGCAAAGTATTCGGTGTCAAAGTATTTTTTTAAGAGATAACATAAAGATGAAGACGTGACTCTTAGACTCTTCCTGAGGGTCACATGCTCTACATTGTATATCAAGTAACCCTGCGGACTTCACACCATTGATTGTATTGATTCACATTTTAAAACTTGCCATTTCTCTTGTAAAGCAGCTCTTCCACCACTTATACTTTGCTTGTTAGGGGTGACCACTTACCCTGCAACCCCGCCCCTTAACATCACGAGTCATGCGCGACCCCACGATCTATTTTCAGGTCGCTCGCTCCCACTCTCAGTAAGGGAAGTGATTGCGTTGACCTTTTTGGCCCCATAGAACTCAGCGCATAATGGTTTTCTCATTGAAGACTCAAGGCTGACAACCATCACTTTGAAGAGAAGACGTGGTCGCCCGCTGTGCGCCGATTCAATGCCAGCCAAAAAAGCAACAAAAGGAGTGTGTGCGAGTGTGCGTTATGACACGACGGCCGCTAACTTTCCTGTCTGTTTACATGCGGTTCCGAGCAGCAGGGAGCGCAAATGATTTTTGGATGAGAACACAGTGGTGCTGGCAATCAGCGAGACAAAGAAGAAATCCTGTCTGAGCTGCCACAAATTGACGCCATTGTCTTGACTTGTCTTATTTTACCTCAGCTTCTTGAGTGAGGCAGGGTGTGTTTTTTTTGGCTGCTGTCAGAGTGTGTTTATGAGAGTTTTTGTGTGTGTTCTGTAATCAGGTTTGGGCTTTTTTCTGCAAGTTAAGATTTATGCACTCTGAGGAAATTACTATCGACATCCTTCCTTCTGTTGTTCTCTCACTGCGGGCGCTTTTCTACATAAGTCACCAGACGGTATGGGCACTGTGTCACAAACTGTGTGTTAAATTGCACTGTAACCACACACATTTGGAGAACGCACACACTCGACCACACAGTGATACAATGCCTCCGCTCCGCTCCATGCATCAAGCTGTATAGCTGCAGCGAGAAAATGGATTGATAAAGATCTGACGGAGAGGCAGAGCTAGTCATTGGCAAAGGTCAAGGGCTACACGCACACACACACACACACACACAAACCAGATGTGTACCACCCTACTACTACATGCAGAAGCAATAAGCGGAGGGCTAATAGGTGTACACATTGACCTTACTCTCAAGGTTAGACAGCTGTGGTGTTATTTTAAAATGCAGGTGATAAAGCATGGACTCAAGGACACACACACATAAATACACTCCTTTCATATCAGCAACTGAAAGGCAAGCTAACATTTTACTTTGTCACGGATATTCCTGAAAAATTAAGACCTTTGCACACCGAGTCTGTATTTTTTTGTCCGATATTGTCGCATTTTTAAAAATAAATATGACCTCAAGTTGTGTCTATCACGTTAACACACCGAAACTTTCGTCCGTCGTTAAAGTTTTTTGGAACGTATTCGATTTTCTGCGTTTTTTCGCATCCATCAAAAGGCAAAAGAGGGTTGTTTGACCACTCAGAGCCACCGTCCGTGCAAACGGCATCATCCAAAATGGCTTAATAAACATTCACTTCGTCTCCCAGCAGAAACCACATATATTGAGCATTTGAGTCAGTCTAGTTTAGCCAAAATATCACCTTCTTTCTTTCTCCAAAGCCATGTTGTTGTCATTGTTAACTTTAGCATAAGTAAGTTACTTAAGTTTTACAGGTCTTCCTGACTTTGCTCATTGTGTGCTGCCGGTGTAGTCCTGATATGACGCGTGCAGCACAGGACACAGGATTTTTCTTCTAGGGCATTCTTGAGGATATTCCTGGGCAATAAGTGAGCATTGAGATCTATGGACCTCTGGGTCAAACAGGCGTTAAGAGCTCTGCTCAATGGGCCATCAGAGAACGTGCTGAAGTCCTAATTGCAAATGTATTCATCAATAACTACCACAATGTACAGCAGAAAGCCTTAGGGAGCAATTCAGGACTGCATACTACTGACTGACACATACATAATACACACAGTATGTGCACACGTGCAATTAAATTTAAACACTCATGCCTGCACACACACAGATATTTGTGCTGCTGTGCTTCCCGTCAGTCAGCCAATGACATTTTCAGCACAAGCGCGACACACACGCCGACACACATAAAATCCGGTCACATTTGATGCTCTGACATTTCATTTTCACTCTGATGTAGATTGCATCCCATGAAACATAACACTGTATAAAAAACAAATCAAAACATCTCCTATAAATTCTGCCAGCCCAATTACATTTTTTTGACAATTTTTGGGTGTGATATCTGGATAGAAATTGGCTATATCTGTTGAGGATTTTTTTCACAAAAGAAAGGCGCAGAGCTACACACTGATCTCTCAGATTGTCAGCGTGACACAGATTGAAACTATTTGACAAGTGAGATTCCTTGACATACAGTAAATCACCCTCACAGCCGTGTTTACAGCCAGAGAGGGACAGATAGAGACGGGAGAGAGAGAGAGAGAGAGAGAGAGAGACTGGCCAGCCTAATGAAGTCATCTCCATCCCGGTCACATAGCACAGAGGCTGTTTGAATTCCTCCAGGGATGCTGCCTCCCTTTCTGTCTGTCTCCCCCCTCTCTCTCTCTCTCTCTCTCTCATGTAGAAGCCCTCGGCCTCGGCCTGCACATCCAAGCATGTCTCTGTGTTTCTCTCACATGATGCACAAACACACACTCGACGTCCTGTTGAGTTCTTTGTACAAAGGCCACAGCATGCAGGAAAGGGGAGCTATGGAGGGGAGAGAAATACCTCCATCTTCCTCCCTCCCTTTTGCTCTTGCCCTGTGGTAGCCTCACCAAACAGTTATACGCACATGCTTACACACTGTCCGTCATTCTGTAACACAATTATTCATACAGACAGACCTGTGCAGACACAATCACAAACCACCACAAACGCACACACACACACCTCACATAGGCACAATTTGGCTGCTTGACAAATACCATCTGAGTATGTTCCGTTTATCGTGTGCTGACACTGACATTTTAGAATAAGAATTAGGGCTGTCAATCAATTGTATCATAGTTAATCGCAAATTAATCTCACATTTTTATCTGTTCAAAATATACCTTAAAGGGAGATTTGTCAAGTATTTAATACTCTTATCAACATGGGAGTGGGAAAATATGCTGCTTTATGCAAATATATGTATATATTTATTATTGGAATTCAATTAACAACACAAAACAATGACAAATATTGTCCAGAAACCCTCACAGGTACTGCATTTAGCATAAAAAATATGCTCAAATCATAACATGGCAAACTGCAGCCCAACAGGCAACAACAGCTGTCAGTGTGTCAGTGTGCTGACTTGACTATGACTTGCCCCAAACTGCATGTGATTATCATAAAGTGGGCATGTCTGTAAAGTGGAGACTCGTCGGTACCCATAGAACCCATTTTCATTCACATATCTGGAGGTCAGAGGTCAAGGGACCCCTTTTGAAAATGGCCATAACAGTTTTTCCTCGCCAAGATTTAGCATAAGTTTGGAGCATTCTTTAACCTCCTTTGCGACAAGCTAGTATGACACGGTTGATA
>CAKALU010057385.1:0-14008 GCA_916700995.1 Hozukius guyotensis
CAGCTCTCTCAGATGGGAGGGGTTGGACTTCAGAGCTGAGACCAGAGAAGCACAGCTGATCTCTGACAAACTGCAGCTCCTCAATCTGAATAAAGAATAAATGATGAAGATAAAAATCACTTTATAATCCTATCAAATGTGTTCAGGTTTTAAATATGTAGCTCAACATTACTATGTCCTAATCAATGATCTTTTCCCTAAAATGAGTAGAGTGACTTTGTCATTATGTTATTGTGGATCATCATAATGTCAGCCTTCTACAGACATCATCCAAATGTCACCACAACATTCATACACCTATTCATGTCAACACACATCAATAACATGCTGCTGATCTCTGTAAAGTCTGGAATTAGAGGATCAATATTATAGTGATCCTTTAAACAGCTGTATTTGGTGTGTGTGTGCGTGCGTGCATGTGTTCTGAATGATCAATATCAATGATTATTACACGGCTTTGTTGAATACTCGATTCTGATTGGTCAATCACGGCGTTCTGTTATTTCTTTATAACAGACCGTTGCTATGTATAACAGACCGTTGTTATGTATAACAGACCGTTGCTATGTATAACAGACCGTTGCTATGTATAGCAGACCGTTGCTATGTATAACAGACTGTTGTGATGTATAAGAGACCGTTGCTATGTATAACAGACCGTTGCTATGTATAACAGACTGTAGACCGTTGCTATCTATAACAGACCGTTGCTGTGGACGCAGCTCTGATGTCGGACTCTGGCGGACCGTTTTTGTGTCAAAATGTTGATTTCTTCAGTAAGTAGCTGTGTAATAAGTGGGATAATGTACAGCTAGTGGGTCATTGTTGTGAAAGAATCCCCTGAACGGCGATGAGAGACAGCATCGCCCTGTCGGGGATTCTTTCACAACAATAACCGGCTAACTGTACGTTTTCCCTTACTTAGAAATTATTTGTGGAATACGTTGAAACAAACCAGAGAAATATTTCTACTTCAAGTAAACTTGATCAATGTAAAACAGATATTAGTTCAGAGGATCTTCTGTATCCAGATGTGACCATTTACCAACATTGATAAACATTAATTTACTTTAACAACTAACAGTGGACATTTTCTAGATGGTGTGGCTTGGACACATCATCAGTGATGAACCCAGGATCATCGGGTGTTTCGGGTCTTTGATCATCAGACACCCTCGCCTGGGCGACCCAACCGGGGATGATCAGTCCCCGGCTTGTGTCCAAGTGGCACGCTACACCATGGATCACCCCTCTTGATCCACAACCACCTTGAAGCTTTTTCTGCAGCTTCAGTGATGTTCCCGGTGGCTTTTCTTTCTTGCAACCCTCTGATGCCAAGGAGCCTGAGTGCCCGGTGTAGAGACTGCCCTGGAAATCCCCTGCAGCCCACCTCAATAGGCTCACAGCGGGCTTTCCACCCACTCCCTCTGCAGGCCTCTAGCAGCTCAAGGTATTTGGCCTTCTTTCGCTCATGGGCCTCCTCTATGCGGTCTTCCCTGGGGACTGTAAGTTCCAAGAGCACCACTTGCTTTGAACAGTCGGATGTTAAGACCAAGTCTGGCCTGAGTGTCGTTCTCGCAATGTGCTCCGGAAACTTCAGCTGTCTCCCAAGGTCCACTTTCAGCTGCCAGTCACGAGCTGAGGATAGCAGCCCAGTTAAGGTCTTTTGCTCTGCCTGAGGTTTCTCCCCTGCCCTGACGAAGGCGATGTTGTGCTTTACTGGGAGCTGATGTTTGCTTTGTTGGATTCCAGTGCAGATGGTGTCTGCTACTGCCTTCAACACCTGGTCATGGCGCCATGTGTTCCTCCCCTCTCCCAGGGCTTTCGGGCAGCAGCTTAGGATGTGCTCCAGGGAACCTCTTGCCAGGCACAGCGGGCATGCTGGCGTATCTACAAGACCCCAACAATGCAGGTTGGATGGGCTTGGGAGGACATCTTACACCGACCGAATCAGAAATTTGAGTCTCGCTGGTTCTGACTTCCAAAATTCTGTCCAGATGATCTTCCGTGCAGATGCATGGTCCCACTTAGTCCAAGCTCCTTGCTGATGCATGGCCACTGTCCTACTGCGGCGCTCCTCCTCCACCAGTGCCCGGATCTCTCCCTGGATCAGCCGCCATCTCTCTCTCCCCTGAGCTCTATCGTAGCGAGGTCTTGTATGACTACCAAGCCCTGATCGTCCGACTGCCACAGAGCCTACCAAGATGCCGTGTCTCAGCCACGCTTCTGCCTGCTAGACTGCCTCCTGAGCCCGCCACTTCCTTCCAGTTTTCACTGTAATGCCTGCCGAGGAGACTGTTGTGTCAGATGAGTCTCTGTAAAGTATCACCTCCTTCGCTCTGGTGACCTTAAACTCCTCTGTCAGGCCGGTGAAGGGAAGCTGCAGCTTGTTGGTGTGCCCATAAAGTGCAATCCTGCTAAGGCTCTTTGGCAGGCCCAGCCACCTACAAAGGAACTGGCTGATGTTTCGCTCGAAGCCCTCCACAGTGGTTATTGGGACTTCGTATATCAGCAGTGGCCAAAGGAGTCTTGGCTGGACCGTGTTGATAGATCCATGCCTTAAACTTCACTGGGAGTCCTGACTTGTCCACTGCTGACAGCCATGTCTTCAGTTCCATCTGTGTTGACTGGACCGCCGCCATGTCTCTCTGGATTTGGCTGGCTTGAAGGCCATTCTCTACCACGTAATGAGCCTCTCCAGTCCGCGAAGTAGCCAGCGGCATCCTGTCACTGATGTTGCTGTGACCGTCAGATCGTCCATGAAGGCTCGAATCGGAGGTTGGCGAATGCCAGATCTGGACAGAGGGCCCCTACATTCCACTTCTGCTGTCTTGACAAGCATGTTCATCGCCAGGGCGAACAACACTATTGATATGGTGCAACCAGTAATGATGCCTTTCTCTAGGCCAGTGGTTCTCAAACCAGTGGTACGCGGGCTCCCTCTAGTGGTACGCGGAGGTATCTCTGAAGTTTTTTTTTTAAATGAAATAAAATTAATTTAAAAAATATAATACTATCAAAATACTACTACAAATGAAAATACCTTCACCATGAGATCATTGAAATGGGATTTTGAATTAAGTTTTGGCTTTGCTGTAATTTTATTTTGAAACAAAAAAACGTATGCACGTGCTACTACCCCGTCACGTAGCAGCTACGTAGTTGGGTAGTAGCAAACAAGCTAACCTGTGATGACAAGAAAGTAAGCGGAGGTAGCTAAAATGCTGAATGGTTCAAAAACACTGTTATCGGGGCTCCAAACAGGAATTATTAGGCGGAGAAGTGCGGATCAGGAGGGGAATACTTCGAGCAGCCCTGTAGAAACTGAAGTGGACGACAGTGAACCGAGCACAAGTGCTAGCGGCTACTTAAGCAGCGCCAGTGAAGTCTCCCCAGCACCTGCTAGCTGCAAACGGTGCAAAACAGTAAGGAAATATGACTTGAGTTACCTCAAAATTGGATTCAGCTGGAGCGGGACGGAGGAAGAGCCCAGGCTGCAGTGTGTGGTATGTGGTGATGTTCTTAGCAATGAATCCATGAAACCAGTGCACCTCAAACGGCATCTTACAACCAAACACGCAGTGCTGAGAGACAAACCAGTGGATTTTTTTCAAAGAAAACGTGATGAACTGAAGTAGTCCAAGTCCACGATTCAATACTGTGTTACACCCGTGGCCAAAGCACAGGAAGCTTCGTATCGTGCCAGCCTGCGCATAGCGAAAGCCGGTAAGCCACACACAATTGGTGAACAACTGGACTACCATTAGCCAAAGAGATGACACACATCATGTGTGGGGAGAAGGCTGCCAAACAGTTGAACTTGGTGCCACTTTCAAACGACACTGTGTCGCGGAGAATAGGAGCCATGGCAGATGACATTTAAAACACACTGATTGAGCGCATTAAAAGTAGTCGCTATTATTCCCTCCAGCTGGACGAGACTACGGATGTTGCAGATTTGGCCAATTTGCTTGTTTATGTAAGATATGAATATGATAGTGCAGCTCAGGAGGACTTTCTGTTCTGTCAATCACTGCAGACCAGAACTACAGCTGAGCACATATTCCAGCTCCTGAACGCGTTTGTCCAAGACAATGGGCTCGGCTGGAAAAAGTGTGTTGGAGTGTGCACGGACGGCGCCAGGGCTATGACAGGTCGCCACAGCGGACTAGCAGCTCGAATTCGCGCGGTGGCACCAGAAATGCGATGGACTCACTGCAGCATCCATCGCGAGGCTCTTGCTGTGAAGAAGGTGCCAGAAGAATTGATGTCTGTGCTGGACTCGGCTGTGAAAACTGTGAACTTTATTAAAGCCCGACTGATGCATTCTCTCCTATTCCATGTGCTCTGCGATGAGATGGGCAGCGAGCATGTCCAACTCTTGCTTCATACGGAGGTAAGATGGCTATCAAGAGGGAAGGTGCTTTCGAGGCTTTTCGAATTGCACAGAGAGGTTCAAATGTTCCTACAGGACAAAACCTTCCCCTTATGAGGTGTTTTCGAAGGTACTGTATGGCTCAGTCAACTGGCATACTTGTCTGACATTTTCTCTCGTTTAAACAAACTGAATTTGGCACTACAGGGACTCTCTGTCAATGCTTTTGATATGCAGGACAAAGTCAACATAATGCAGAAAAAGATGGAGTTGTTCGAAATCAAAGTCAAGGCAGGGGATATTTCAGCTTTTCCTGCTTTGGAGAGTTTTCTGTCTGACAACGACCTGACACTCGATGATGGAGTCAGGGACAACATCTGTGCCCACCTCGTCTCGCTCAGACAACAGTTCCGCGAATATTTCCCAGTGACGGCCGAAACGAACAACTGGATGAGAAACCCGTTCAGCATCAAAACCTCTGAAATGCCCGAGGACTTCACTGTTGGTGAGCAGGAGAGTTTAATAGAATTCTCTTGCGACGAAACATGAAGTCTGCTTTCAGAAGACAGTCGTTGTTGGACTTTTGGATACAGCAACACAGTGAGTACCCTGCGCTTTCGGACAAGGCTGTGCGCTTTCTCCTTCCTTTTGTGACCACATATATGTGTGAGAAAGGCTTCTCTTGTCTTGCCGTGATAAAAACGAAATACAGAAGCAGGATGGATGCTGAGCCAAACCTGAGACTGAAGCTGACCTCGATTGACCCAGACATCGCAGGACTGTGTTCGCAGAGGCAGCCCTTCTCATTAGGATTATGTAAGTGCAGTTGTTAAATACAGTTGTTATTCTTAATGTTCTCACTTGCTGTGTGTGTGTGTGTGTGTGTGTGTGTGCGCGCGCGCGTGCATGTGCGCGTGTGCGCCACTACTGTATTTTAACATCGGTCATAATGGTGGTACTTGGAGAGACAAATATTTTCTGAGGTGGTACTTGGTGAAAAAAGTTTGAGAACCACTGCTCTAGGCAATGCCATGCAGATGTTATTGTCCCAGAGGTGAATCTCAAACTGAAACTGCCGTAGTAGACCCGAATGAGTATGTTTGTACATAAATCAGGTTCAATTGTTAAGTAAACATATAAGATCTATAACAGTAACAGAGAGTCAGTGAACTGACCTCAGAGTCTCCGGTCTACAGTGTGGACTCTCCAGAAAACCACACAGGAGCTTCACTCCTGGATCATACAGGTTGTTGTTACTCAGCTCCAGCTCTCTCAGATGGGAGGGGTTGGACTTCAGAGCTGAGGCCAGCGAAGCACAGCTGATCTCTGACAAACTGCAGTACATCAATCTGAATAAAGAATAAATTATGTGAGTTTAGAAGACAACGTTCCTGCTTGAAATCATTCAATGTTTAATGATGTGTTCAGAGCTGAAGAAGGTTTAGAACGTAGAAGTTTAGAAAATGTAAACTTCAAACACCTGAAGCCAACAGGATGCAGGTTAAAAACTGTAAAATACAAAAAGTGAAACAGAGCTCTCATTAATATTAATGACAACGTGCTGCTACTTCAATAAAGACGTAGTGACTTCACCTCTTAAACTCTGACAGCTCCACCAGTGGATCCAGCTATACAAACTCATGTTGAGCAGCCAAACATAAATAAAAACCACAGAAACTGATTCAAGATTCAACTGAAGATCTCAAAGTTTCTAAAGATGCCACATATGTCAGGATGGATTTTGGGGGAAAGGGAAGAAAATCAGGCAACAAAAAAAATCAGCAAAAGTACATCTGCGTCTTACACAACGTGGGCGCTGGGCATGAAAATGACAATTGTGTCGGTCTGAAATTGATGTGCGGCGCTTTGCGCTGGGTGTAAGATAGGGCCTTCAGTGTGTATCAGTACAATATCAGCCTTATGTCTGCAGTTTAGTGTCACCACAACTTTCACATCATATTAATCTCTGTACAGAAGTAAAAAATGGTGTCTGACCTCAGAGTCTCCAGTCTACAATGTGGATTCTCCAGAAAACCACACAGGAGCTTCACTCCTGAATCCTGCAGGTTGTTTCCACTCAGCTCCAGCTCTCTCAGATGGGAGGGGTTGGACTTCAGAGCTGAGACCAGAGAAGCACAGCTGATCTCTGACAACCCGCAGTTCATCAATCTGAATAAAGAATAAATGATGAAGATAAAAATCACTTTATAATCCAATCAGATGTGTTCAGGTTTTAAATGTGTAGCTCAACATTACTATGTCCTAATCAATGATCTTCTCCCTAAAATGAGTAGAGTGACTTTGTCATTGTGTTATTGTGGATCATCATAATGTCAGCTTTCTACAGACATCATCCAAATGTCACCACAACATTCATACACCTATTCATGTCAACACACATCAATAACATGCTGCTGATCTCTGTCAAGTCTGGAATTAGAGGATCAATATCAAATCAGACTTGTTGGACTTCATTATTTCATTTATTACATGGCCTTCTTCTCACTGTATCTGGTAGCGTAGTAGGTTTATGTCATTTACAGGAAAGGTCCACATTTGTTTAAGTGTGTCTATAAACAACAGCCACATGTCATATGTACATGAAAAGAGTTATTAGTGGCAGTAATCATTCCTCCTGTGATGTGGTCCCTTCATAACACAACTACACTGTGAGAAATGACTTCAGAATTCAACTGAAACTAATATGAAGATTCAGCAGTCTGAGTCCAACAAATCAAGTGGGTGTTTACTAGGGCTGGGACGATTCAGCTATCTCCTGATTCAATGCTATTACGATTTTATATGTATTCTGATTTATTGTTTGATTTATTGTTTGATTTTTAAGTATTGTGATTTGATATTGCGATTTATTGTGTTTTTTGTTCACTTTTTTAACACTACACCATGGGAAAACGTTGAATCATACACTTCTAGGGACTTTTACTTTGGAAAATCTCTAAATGAATCCAGTAAAAATGTTTGATTTTCAGCATGTATGTAGTCAGAGATGTCCAGAAGTCAAATATATCAGTCATTGTCAGGAATTATTTATCACATTTTTTATCCAGCAACCCAAAAATCAAACAATGAAGACATTTCCCTCACAAATTAGAGATATTTTCTTTTTAATTTATAAGGGACATGTAATGTTTTGTACTTCTGGTGAATATAATCCAATCAATCTTATTTCCATATATGTATTTTGAATATACAGTTCCCTTTGTTAACACCTTATTTTGAAAAGCGGACGCAGTCCCACGTGTCTACTACCTCTAACTTCTCCAAGGTGGTCTCTAGCTCTCCCGTCAGCTCCGTTCTCTTTATACATCCATGGTCAGCTCCATCGGGGCCGTTTGAATGCATTTAACATAAATGTCAATATATGGGTGCTCTACAGTTGTAGCGCCGGCCCATCTGACCACGGAGACGAGAGCGACGGCCCGGCTTGACCGCCGCGTTACCGCGATACAATAATGTTTTCTGTCCGTGACAGAGTTAGCATGCAGCTTTAGCCGTGGTGTCTAGCTCTGCATTTCCTGCAATGTGTGAAACCCAAAGTGTTTCCATCCTTTACTGGATTTGTAGTGTTTACCGCGCTGGATTTAACATGTGAGGGTGCAGGTCTATTCACGCAGACCCTCAAACTTTTTATACTTTCTGAGGTTTGTTTTGGTTGACGGATACGGAACGGATATGACGTCACGTTACTCAGACTACAACAAATAAAAGCTGTAACTTGCTTCTACCTCCACATAGACTCAGATGGAGCAAATATATTGATTCTGTCATTAAAACATCTATTTCAAAATCGTTAACAAAAAATTGTGATACATAGGTGGATGCATTTTTTCCCCACCCCTAGTGTTTACCAAAGTTACAGACTGTTTAGTACCAACTTCCCTCTTTGAGTTACTAATCCTTCTGCAGCTCAACAAGGAAACTGTCAAAAACAACATACTTACTGGATACATACTAAGGCTTGGCAATATATCCATATTATATCGATATTGTGATATGAGACGAGATATCATCTTAGTTTTTTGATATCGTGATATGGCATAAGTGTCGTCTTTTCCTGGTTTTAAAGGCCACATTACAGTAAAATTATGTCATTTTCGGAACTTACCAGACTGTTCTAGCTGTTCTATTACTTGTTATTTACACTTAGTCGTGAGATCCACATTACTTATGATGATTTATCAAAAATCTCATTGTGTAAATATTTTGTGAAAGCACCAATGGTCAACCCTACAATATCTTCGCAATATCGATATCGAAGTATTTGGTCAAAAATATAGTGATATTTGATTTTCTCCAAGTCACACAGCCCTAATACATTTAACTCAGACTGCTGAAGCCTCCAATTAGTTTAAGATCAACTTTACAGGTTATTTTACACAGAACAAGACTGTGGATTTAGTCCTCATCTCGTAACACTCAGGTTATATGGGGATTGTTTCACAGACAGAAGGAATGATGACAGACATCAATAACTCTTTGAATGTACATATGAACATGTGAGTATTGTATTCAGATAGACTTGAAAAAAATATGAACCTGCAAAGATGTTTCTGATGCAGAATATTTATTTGATTTTTGATCTAAATGTCTGTGGCTTCAAATAATTAGGTGATGATGACATGAAAACAGAGAAATGAAACATTCATATAACTAGATATTTTGATGACTGCATGACATTTTGTCATTAACACTCTTTTCTGACCGTCAAACGTATTCAGCTCACAAATACAATGAATGAACCAATAAGGTTGCATTATTTTCAACATAATGTCATCAGAAAGATGTTATCAGTGTATCAGCATTAAAAACATAACATTGATCTTTGGTGTGTATAAGATCTCTTAAAAAGTCTGAATTCTACCATTCTGCTGATATATGTTCATCAGACCGCTGTTATTGGTGGAAGCTGTGTATTTCCTGTTACTACTCTTCTCTACAGCAACAAGAGAGAGAAACACCTGTGTTACCTTCAGTGAGTAACAGAATAAAAGGAAAGAGTTAAAAACAAGATTATGGAACACAACTTGACTTCATGAGCAATAAAAAGCACCATTGCTCGATTCAACACACTAAGAGGTTTTACAACGACAGTCTTTGTCTCGTATGACCAGTAGTTTACGGTGGTTAAAGCTAGAGTTGGGTCGATTTTGCCGGTCCGGTATACAAGCTTAAACCGGTTTGATTATATGCTAACCGGAACCGACATTTGTCATTATGACACATTCTGGAAAATTAAAAAGTAGCCTACATCAACAACCTGTGCTGACAGAGTCACAGTGCTAAATCCAGCCTGTATTGCATTACTAATAAGCAATATGACAACGTGATTAACGTAATATTATGATGTTATGTTGGTTTATAAACAAAAAGAGGTTCATTTACTAGGAAGTTCATGTGTTTTTTGGGGTGACGAGACGAGACATGGCAGATCTGGTCTCAAAGAAAACTAAAACTGCTGCAACATGGCAACATTTTGGATTTGAAGCCAACGAAAGAGATGAGCCCAAAAACAGCCGCTTCTTCTTCTTTAGTGTTTATTGGCGGTTTGCAAACCGGTGCATTACTGCCACCAAGTAGACTGGAGTCGCTCCACTCTCAATTATGGGCTCTCTGCGGCGGCTGCAACACCTAGTGGTAAAATTCGGTATACCAGTCCGGTCCGGTGTTTGGCTTAATATCAAACCGGTTTGAAATATTTTACACCAGCACAACCCAAGCTAATGCTAATGTTAAAACTTTAGATTGATGTTGTTTTGCAACTGACATTACTGAATCAGTTCACTGACTTGATGAATATTCTCCACTTGTGCTACCAAATCACTGTTAGCATAGCATTCAACATTACCCCATAATTGTCACTTGTGGCCACAGTGTGTGTGTTTGCAGCGCTCTGCTTTGAGGAAGCATTAGGATTGGGATCCCGCAGGAGCAGAAAGTTATAACTTTGATGTCGGTGGAGCAAGCGGTCAAAAATTAAACTGTTGTGATAACCAGAAGGATGGAGTCAACAGGTGAAGTTGAAAAGAAGATTAAAGCCAATAGCATTAGATTCACCATCTTTTCTGAATCTGTCCAAGCATCTCCTGTAATTCGGCAAACACATAATCCACCAAAGAGCACATGTTAAAGTATTATTTTACCGTGTGGCTCTGTAACGTGTTAAAGTGTTATTTTACTGTGTCTCTGTAACGTGTTAAAGTATTATTTTACCGTGCGTCTCTGTAACGTGTAAAAGTATTATTTTACCCTGCGTCTCTGTAACGTGTAAAAGTTTTATTTACCATGTGTCTCTGTAACGTGTTAAATTGTTATTTTACTGTGTCTCTGTAACGTGTTGAAGTATTATTTTACCGTGTGTCTCTGTAACGTGTTAAAGTGTTATTTTACCGTGTGTCTCTGTAACGTGTTAAAGTATTATTTTACCGTGTGTCTCTGTAACGTGATAAAGTGTTATTTTACCGTGTGTCTCTGTAACGTGTTAAAGTGTTATTTTACCGTGTGTCTCTGTTACGTGTTGAAGTATTATTTTACCGTGTGTCTCTGTAACGTGTTACAGTATTATTTTACCGTGTTTCTCTGTAACGTGAATAGACGGAGAGGAAAAGCAGTCCAGTGAGAGTGACTCCTCTCTCTCTTCACAACACTTCAGCTCTTTCTACAGTTACTGTGGTGTCTATCTGATTTTTGCAGCTTTTCTCTCATCAACTTCTTACAGAACTTCATTTGAATGTATTATCGTTTTCTGGGTTTTTGTTTTGGAAGCATGTCGTCGTCATCTGTGCCACTCTCCACCTAAACTGTTACTGATGCAACGACGGGGGCGTTTGTTTCAGTATCGGTATCAAGATATTTAGGCAGGGTATCGTATCGAAGTCAGAATTTTGGTATCGTGACGACACTATCATCCACTCAACTTCACTCTTGGTGGGTGTATTGTTGGGGACCCAAGGACGTGCATTGTCAAATTTGGTGCAATTTGGACGTGCAACACGTTCAATATTATTAGACTTTGAATAAACGAGCAACCAGCGCTCTGTGCAGCAGCGGGGGCGGGGCTTCAGAGCTCTGCAGACTGAGTCCAGCATGTCGTCCACAGCGGGCAGACCGCGGCTCATTGACTGCAGTTCACTTTACAGCCAAACTCTTCTATTGTATTTCCCCGGTGTCAGACTTGATACTAACAAATAACACTAATGACGTTACCTCCAGGAAAAATACCTCCAATAATTAAATCCATGCTCTACTTTATAACCGCGGTGGTTATGTCAAAGCAAGCAACTAATACACATATTTGGAAATTACCTCCACTAAGTGTATTTCACCGGTGTTCCTAACCGTGAGTAGCCGTGACTTGGGTGTGTGACGCATCTATGTCATGGAAGGTGTATTGCTCAGGACCCAAGGAAGCACAATTTCGAGTGTGAAGTTGTTTGTACGAGCAGTTCCCGAGAAAGCTGCAAGCATTCGGCCCGTTCTGAACAGACATGCTCTGAACGGACACTGCACCGTCTGGATTAAATTAGAAGAAGCAGAAACGAGAAAACAACTCGCACCCCTGCCTCGTCCTCCTCACCGCCGGGAGAATGCTTCGCCGCCAGGAGGCTGCTCCGCCGGGAGTAGAGTGTGCAGCAGCTCCTGGAGCTGCAACCCCAGTTAGCCGTTAGCTCAAATTCAGCCAGTGATCCCAGGACCGCCCCGACTCCCCGCCGGATCAGCAAATGTTCCTTTGCTGCCGTTACACCGGTTAGACCCAGCGCTCCACCAGCCAGCTGATCTTTTGTTTTTTTAATTTGTTTTACCAGGTTCACATGTCGTCTCCATCACCCCAAAAGATAAATAAGAAAAAACTGTAAAATGTTACAATTATTAGAAATTGAATAGAATTGCTGCTGTACACTGCAAATTTCCCAACTGTGGGACTAATAAAGGAATATCTTATCTTATCTTAAATAAATAGAATAAGTGTGTTCATTAACTTGACAGCTAGAAACACAACCTACTGAAACATGTTTTACACTCAACATTTGAAACAGCCCAAGAACATCTGTGACAAAATACAACTGACATATTTATGTCATAAACACGTGAAACACTTAAGAATAATTTATAGTGTGTATATTTGAAGAACTAAACTACTAATCTACACTGATCTATAAAGTTAATCACATCTGGGCTTACAGAGCTTTTCTGCAGTTCCTCACAGCTGGAATCAGTCTCCATCGTCCCTCCACTGTTGTCTTGTACTTGTTCAGGTCCAACTCATCCAGAACCTCCTCTGACATCTGCATCATGTAGGCCAGAGCTGAGCAGTGGATCTCAGAGAGTTCCTTCTCTGATCTGTTCTCTGACTTCAGGAACTCTTGGATCTCCTCTTGTGTTGAGTGGTCGTTCATCTCTGTCAGACAGTGGAAGATGTTGATGCTTCTGTCAGGAGAGGTATTATCTCTGTTCATCTCCTTCAGGTTGTTGATGACTCTCTGGATGCTTCTTGAACTGCTCTTTGTCCGACCCAGCAGACTTCCTAAGAGCTTCTGGTTGGACTTCAGAGAGAGGCCATGAAGGAAGCGAACAAACAGGTCCAAGTGGCCACTTTTACTTTCAAGGGATTTCTCCATGGCTCTCTTCAGGAAGACATCCAGAGATGGGCCACGACTAGCATTGTTTCCAAAATACTTAGAGATGTTCTTGAGAAAAGACTTTGGGTCTGACTCTCTGTGCTTGTAGTCTTCTCCCAGGAAGGCCTCCAGTACCTCTGTGTTGCTGTTTGTGTAACAGTGGAACATGTAGACTGCAGCCAGAAACTCCTGAATGCTCAGGTGAACAAAGCAGTAGACTGTTTTCTGGAACATCACACACTCTCTTTTGAAGATCTCTGTACAAACTCCTGAGTACACCGAGGCCTCTGTGACATCAAGACCACACCGCTCCAGGTCTTCTTTGTAGAACATGATGTTTCCTTTCTCCAGCTGTTCAAACGCCAGCCTCCCCAGCTTCAGAAGAACTTCCCTGTCAGCCTTCGTCAGCTCCTGTGGACTCGTCTCATGTCCCTCACCATACTTCTGCTTCTTCCTCTTTGTCTGAACCACCAGGAAGTGTGAGTACAGGTCAGTCAGGGTCTTGGGCAGCTCTCCTCTCTGGTCTGTAGTCAACATGTGGTCAAGAACTGTAGCAGTGATCCAGCAGAAGACTGGGATTAGACACATGATGTGGAGGCTCCTGGATGTCTTGATGTGTGAGATGATTCTGCTGGACAGCTCTTCATCACTGACTCTCCTCCTGAAGTACTCCTCCTTCTGGGCGTCAGTGAAGCCTCGTACTTCTGTTACCCTGTCAACACATGCAGGAGGGATCTGATTGGCTGCTGCAGGTCGGGAAGTTATCCAGACGAGAGCTGAGGGAAGCAGATTCCCCTGGATGAGGTTTGTCAACAGCACGTTGACTGATGACTTCTGGGTGACATCAGACACAACCTCGTTGTTGTGGAAATCCAGTGAAAGTCTGCTTTCATCCAGGCCGTCAAAGATGAACAGAACTTTACAGTCAGCGAGCTTCTCTGCTGTGACCTTCTGTAATGTTGGATGGAAAACATGGAGCAGCATGAGAAGACTGTAC
>CAKALU010057431.1:0-11339 GCA_916700995.1 Hozukius guyotensis
CAGTTATGGGTTACGGTCTCAGGACACGATACTTATGGCTGTTCCCAGAGTTCGGACTAAGTTGGGAAAGAAGGCTTTTATGATTTCTGCACCATCTACATGGAATAGCCTGCAAAATGAACTTAATCTCCAGCACCTAGTCACTCTAAATGAATTTAAAGGCATGGTGAAATCTATAGAAACCGACTCTATCGATAATTGTACTTGTTTTGATTAAAATAGGATTATATGGTTTCCCTGCACTTTTACGGTATGGCACCTTTGAGCTGATCTATTGGTTTTTAATGTGTGTGTATGAAACTGTTTGTACTGCTGCCATTCTTGGCCAGGTCGCTCTTGAAAAAGAGATTTTAATCTCAATGGGTCTAAACCTGGTTAAATAAAGGTTAATGAAAAAAATGACAGTATATCAAAAGAGGAGATTTGATGAAATGAAGATCAGTGGGAAAAGCACACAGATTAAGGACAGAAATGAACAGTGAAGACATTAAGAGAAACAAACCTGCTGGTAACCTTTTATGAGCGTCTCCTGCTCCTTTATTTCTTTATCAATGTGTTGGAGCTTTCCCTCTGCAGCAGAGTCAGTGGCCTCGGCCCATCTCTTCTTCTGACTGGCCTCTTCTGCACTTCGCAGCTGAGGAGAGATAAAAACACACATCTTATTAGGGCCCGAGCACCAATGTGCCGGGGGCCCAACGGTGTCCCTGGCACAAAGTGAGAGGAAGCCTATTGTTTTTGTAAAGATTATTATTGTTCTACTGTGGAGTCACATTTTTGAGGTGCTTGGGATGCACGCAAATTGTCACACGCTTCAGAACTGGTGAAAATTGCATAGTTGTGCAGTGATTGGGCTCGGACGTGGCCGGCAGGCTCCACAGCGCCCCCAAACACATGTGAGGTTAGAAAAAGTTCCTTCAATGTTCATAGAATGTTGTGGGATCATTCTTCTCATCTATAAGAACTGTTTTCACCTATAAGGAAGTCAACTATGTTGGATTCTGTGCCTTCATTTTACCAACACATGTTTGAGAACTTTAGGATGCACCAAAACTCATGAAACTTTGCACCCTTGTTCAGTCTGGTGATTATTTGGATTTGGTGGTGTAACTGGGCTTGGTCGTGGCACGTCAGCTCTATAGCGCCCCCTAATTACTTTTAGCCTTTGAACGCATTTTTGACTCCCTTGGTATACTCGAAAACTCACGAAACTTGGCGCATACATCAAAACCTGTAAACACTGTGAGAACATACAGCGATTGGGTTCATGCATGTTTAGCGGGCTCCATAGCGCCCCCTAATGCATGGAAGGCCTTAGTTTGGAACAAAGTTGCTCCAATATTGATAAAATTTGGTACCAACATTGCTTTCATCATTTCAGACATATTTCCCGTTGGCTTTCATTAGCTCCGCCCAACCGGGAGGCGGCCATTTTCAGTATTGTCCGTTTTTCATGTATTTTATGCAAACTTTTACAAACTCCTCCAAGAGGGTTTATCAGATTTGTTTCAAATTTGGTTGGTATAACCATCGGACTAATGTGGCGCTAAATCACAGAGGATTAGTCGATACCTTCTCCTATAGGATTCAACAGATCGATCTCAAATGTTGTCAGCAGAATCTCAAGACCTTCATGATGGTAAATTGTGAAGCTTTAGTGTTTTCATGGAACGGCGTTGCCGTGGTGAGGTGGGCAATTTGAATGTATCGTCATGACACAGGAAGCTGTTGTAACTGGACTTTACATTGTCCAATCTGCCCCAAATTTCACATGCTGGATTAGAGTCTACATGACCATATTGGGTTGTAGTCATAGCGCCACCTAGTGACAACAGGAAGTCAGCTTTATGTGACAATGACCATCCAGTTTACATGAGATTTACGTGGTGTGATCTACACATGATATACAGCAACATAGCGTAGAATTTGTGTGTGTGTCCTCTAGCGCCACATAGTGGACAAAGGAAGTGGTACAAACTTTGCAAAACGTCATTTCCAGCACCTCGCACTCCACGCAAGAAATACGATCTAACTCGTGATGCGGTGTCAGACGGTCACGGAAATGCACAACCAGCATCTCGCCAGTACCCCCGACGTGCACAAGTGGTCAGGGCCTGTTCATCGCTGCTTGCAGCTTTAATTAACTACTTATTGATGCTACTACATACATTGTATGTACATGTCCAGACCAGACCAGACCAGTCCAGTCCAGTGCTCAGAGTGTGTTTGTGCACCTTGCTTTGCAGTAGGTAGTTCTGCTGTCTGAGGGAGTTGAGCTCCTCTGTGCCTTCCTTCATTATCTGCAGCTCCCTCTCTTTCTGAGCCAGCTGGACTCTCAGCTCCTCCACCAGAGAGCCGTCCTCCTCCCTCTGCAAGTCAGACATCAACACTGACATCAGATGCATCATCAACTGTGAAGAATGAAACCTAACACAATAGACTTTGTAAAGGACAAATGGTCATAGAAGAAAAGCATTATATGCTGTTAACATGCACAGAAGTTCACACTTTCCCCCTCACATTTCATCTGTTCAGGTTCACCAGCACAGTAACACTGACATGATCTCTCACTGGCATCCCATCTGACAACATTGACAACTGGTCCTTCCTCAAATGCTTCTCCAAACAGTGATCGTCCAATACCTTAGAAACAATACCTAGACATGGCAGGTCTGTTAAGCATCCCGATCTTCTCAGCAAACCACAGTGTATATGTATTCTTACTCACATCTGTCTGAATAAAACATAACTATAACATTAGGGCTAAGTACTGTAGCTCTATCTTGTAAAACAGGAACAATGATCCCACTTCATTTCCTCTACATACAGTAGATCCCCAACTGGTGAGCATGCTGACTTCTTCTCTGAGATCTGCAAGCTGATTTGATGATTTGATCATGCTTCGGTGCATGCTCTGCTGCTACTTCACAATCTGTCATGTCTAGTGTTTCTCTGTTAGCGTCCATGTGACGTCTCGGCTTGACTTGTTTTGTAGTTTTTGCGAGTTTGTAAGAGTCTCCCCTGTGTAGCTAAATGTCTAAGATGGTAGATGTGAGTCCTCTGGATCGCAGCGCTACAACCACGGGTTAGCAGCTACACCACTCACCTATAGCTGGGAAGACTTTCTACAACTACCAGTTTCTATCCTGCATCATGAAGCCAGCAGTTATCCTTCCACCAGAATGGAGGTGTAGAATTAGGCATCTGACTGAGGAAACGTCTCCTCAGACCCCCTTTACCCTCCATCATACTGACGAATGTACGTTAAGATGGCTTTACTCCACGCCTGGTGGAGAGATGGCCTTCTGTATCATCACCCTGACTGAAACTGGTTCGACCAAGCCGTTCCACATTCCGAGGTCAGTCTCCATCATTTTTCCATCATTTGTGCTTACAGGAGTAGTCAGTCGGGCAAGGAGGGCGGCGCTGGGGTCTGCATCTATGTCAACAACAGGTGGTGTATTAACATCAGAACCCACAGCAAAGTCTGCACACCAGATGTGGAGATGCTGACCCTGACCACACCCAGCGCTAACACCAAAGCAGCAGTGGAGCTAGTAGCGGGGGGGTTCTAGCTCCATGCTGGCTAAATACTCTCTTTGGTTTTGCAGACCACAATGTTTTTTTTCCGGCTCCCACCATGGATGTATATAAAGAGAACTGGATACAGCGTTGGAGGCTCTCGTTCATTCCTAGGAGAGTTGCTCAGTGGAGCATGAAGCCAAAAGGCCCGACTGCCGAGTGATAAACTACCCGAATCTTCTGGTGATCTTCCTCATCCATTGGGCCCATAGAGCAGGCGCAGTGGCGTTTCCTTTAACTCCTCCTCCCAGCCCTCGCTCCAGCCTCGGTCTGGGTCTCAGTTACATGAACGGAGGAAGGGAAATAACTCTGGATTCAGCTATTAGTGCATTTTACAACTTTTAGGACCTAATGTTTTAAATAAGGACTATTAGAGTGTTCATACTGGGAAGTTGATTTACCTAAAAAAAAAAACAATGATCCTCTGAGTTACAGACGTCTCTTTCCCAATGTAAGTCTATGGGAAAAAGTCTTTTTGGGCCCAATGGCATCACGTGACAGACACAGACGTTGTAGTACCGCCGTTTGGCCACTACGAAAATTTGCTTCAAAGCCCGCCGCTCTTCCTGGGGGCTTGGCTCCCACACAACAAACCCAAACTGAAACACACCAAGCCTCAAATCCACGGGGCCAGCCGATGGTCGGAGGATGCCATTTCAGCGTTTCTGCCTTTCGTTCAGGTGACAAGGAAGCACACAGCAGCCAGACATACTGCCAGACATACTACTACTATACTAAGACTGAAAACTAGCATCAAGGAGGCAAAGCGGAGGCCTCAGGACTCCCCTCCGCTCCTCATCCACTGGGTTTACAATTCCCTCAGCACAGACTACAGGCTGTCAGAATAGCCACAGTAATATCATTGACTAAGAGTGCTCCTATCGATCACATCGATCATATTCATTCTAAATTGTTTGATCGGTGGTCTCTATAAAGGCGAGGGGGAGGAGCAGAATCGCTTGTTGACCAGCGCGGAGAAGTGGCTACACATAGACCCACAGATCGGCTGATACTGCTTCCAGTGATGGGAGCTCCCTTATCATCAACCATCATCACAAACACCAGAGCTCCTCAGGCCTGTGTCCTTAGTCTTCTTTACCATCTTAACTACATCCAACAAAAAAACTCATTTACCAGCATCAACACATACTGCATCCAGAACCACCTGCCTTCCCACACCCTGTCTTTCAGACATGAACCACAGAGCCATCACACACACCGAGCACTCACAACAGCAAATGACACTGATCACCCCATCAATCACCACTTCACATTATGAACATCTGGTTGGACATACAGGATTTAAAATGGAGAAGAGCTCTGATTCTGTCATAGCGGCCCTAAACCAACGACCTCACTGACACCGTTGTGGCTGGGAAACAACACCAAACAGTCGGCTGGGGATGAAGCGTTGTCCTACATTGTTATTTGGAAGATGATGTGTCAGCCTGGTTTGTGGAGGACCTCTGCCTTCCTGTGTGTCTGTAGCATCCTGGGGACTGCTGGTGTCCATCTGCTGTTGGAGGACAGCCACTAAGGACTGAACAGATGCCACCAGCTCACTGCTCACCTTCACACCTGGCTCTGCTTATCAAACAAACAGAAAAGGTATTCAGTACCTTTATATCAAACACAGCTCCAAACATGACACACAGATGCCACCCCATGCTCCTGCATTATGGAGACACGAAGGGATGCAGAAATGGAGCAAACTCAAGTTTGAAATTCAGTTATTAAAAGAGAACTAATAAAAAGAAGAGGATAGAAAACTCTGCATAGAAATGAAATGTATATACCCTTTGTAGCTTCTGTATCATGGTACAATTCTATTAACAGAGAGAAACACAACCTGATCTTAAATGATCTGAACAGTTGAATTACTTGATATGTTGTGTGAGGGTGCCAGTGCTTGAAGTGGAACAAAAGAAGTGGCGGTACTCTCTTATTCACGTGTTGGTGTGTGTATCGACCAGTAACAACAATCTCTGTCCCCTTCTTCCTATTAATTCATTATTTCAGATTCAGTCATAATCAGCTGTGATTTTATTGCTATATTATTATACTTGAGCTATGCATTTTCTATAGTAGGCCTACAATACTTCAATAATACTTCAATAAAGAAACGGTGTTATTTGGAGCCTAGACGTACGTAGTCGGGTATCATTCAGGTTTTAGGAGCAGAGTCCCAGTCAGGATGCTCCAACATATTATACAGAGACACTTTCTGAATATCTATAGTGTTTGAAAAACGGTCCTAGGAGATATTGGGTTTGGGGATCAAACCCATCAAAGGTTTTCGACTTAAAATGATGTAATTTTAAATAATGTTTCATGAATTATATTTGTTCACAAATAAAAAAGTTATGATGAACAGTTCACTAATTATTTGACAAAAGGAGGTGAGCATTGTATTGATTAATTACAGCACCCTCGTTGCAATTCGTTGGCTCTTCCAGATGCTCCCCACATAGTTTTTTATGTTCATACGGCTGATACTGGCGCAAATATGCTGGCGCTGCACCGTTATGAATCGGCATTATGAATCTCCCAGAGAACCTGATATGGAGAGAGCAGAGAAGAGTACCGGCAGCTCGAGGGGAGTGCTGGTACGCAAGAAAAAGTCAAGGTACGTCGAGGAGTAAAATGTAGAAGTGCCGGTGTGGCGTACCGGGGAGTACCGGCCCACTTCGAGCACTGGTGAGTGCAACTAATAACCTGTGTCTGCGTCTTTGTCTCGGCTCTTTGTGAATTTGTCCTTTTCTCGTGGATGCTGCAGAGGACGGGAAACAGAAGATTGGGATTTGGCTGTAGCAGCAGCTCTACTCAGCCCTGATGACCTGGAAGTCACTGCTGTTCTGCCCTCCGCCCTCCTGCCTCTCACAGGAGCCACAGCTGGTTTCCTCACTGAAGATGTAGACCAATGAGAACTAGCGGAACCATGGGAGGCCTGGGGAAAATGACACCAGAATGTATTCAAAACATGGAACACAATGATACTGTTGACAGTGTTTCCTGGTTTATAAAAGCTCTCCCCACACAAAATATTAAGTCGGTATCTTCTGATGCTGCAAAGTGCTAAAAGCTTTGGATTTCATCATCATGTCATTCGGATAACCTTTCACCGTTTATGCACTGCACAATTAGCCTATTCCAATAAACAATGTGTAACCTCCCTACTGTGAATAGGCTGCTTCTGAATAAGCTTTCCTGTTATATATTGACCCATGCACAACAGGAATGGGGCATGTTTACATTTTGCAATTTAGCACAGCACAAAACACAACTGTCACAATTCGGTTTCAAATGTTTCATTAGACTGTCCTGACACAATGAACTGATGAAAGGAGAAAAACAGCACGCATTGTCTCAGTAACAACAGACCACTACAGTTTAGCTTCTGCTCTTCTGGACCTGATCCCACCACACAGTGTTCATTTCATTCACAAAACTATGACTAAATATGTCCATCTGTGACTTCATGATGACGAGACGGCACTGACGTCATTAACCACCAACATGCAATATCTTTGATGAAAAAAGACAACACTAAAATGTAGTTCAAAATTCAAAAACTTAGCATAAATCTCTTTATTTTAGTCCCCTTCCACCTGTCACTCAAATTCAAATAAGCTTTATTGGCATGAATGTTCAGATTACATTATTGCCAAAGCTAAATTACATATTATTGAATAATTACATTTCACACAAGAAATAACCACAATATACCAAATACATTTGAACCAGATATTCTTTTACAGATGTAGTCAATCAGAAACATGTTCAGAGCTTGTATCACCTCTTATTCTACAGCAACAGTTAACATCAATATGGCAGTTTGTGAGGATCGGGGAGATGGATAAACTCAGGATATACATTATGTATTTTTTCACAGAAATCATCTCTCACATCCTGATATTTCTCACAGTACACTAATAAGAGAGATTATTTTATGACAAAGTGAACTCAGCCTGGCCTCCTTGGGTAGTCTGTTCTGCCTGTGACGGCCTGTTTCTATGTCCAGGCTGTGTCTGGACATTGTCCACGTTTTCCTTAGTTTGCTATCAGTCAGGTACTCTGGCACCGTGTACTCTCTGTTTAGGGTCAAATATACATCTAATTTACTTAGTGACTTGGTGGTTTCGTTCCAATATTTGATATAATTTTCTTTTTGTTTTGAGATGATGTGGTTGGGTCAGATTGGTGTGTGTGTGTGTGTGTGTGTGTGTGTGTTGTTCAACTCTTGGCACTGCAGGAACCTGTACTGTACTGTCACTCTCTCTCTGTTTCTCACACTGTGCTCAGTCCATCTCTGTCCTTCTTGTCTCAGACAACTGTGCTACTATAAGGCGTAGAGTTGGCGGTTTGCGGGTCGGGGACGGGGTCGGGTTCAAGTGGTTGATTAAGGCAGATTTTTGCATGTTGGGCGGTGAGGAGTGGCTCTCATAGTGGACTGGTGGCTGCGAAGCTGAATTCTTAATCATTTAAGCCGTGTTTTTCATCAGATAATGATAAGATTGATATAATGAAAGATAAGATGATTGAAGAATGATAAGATGATTGAAAAATGATAAGCATTTTCGTCTAAAGAGTAAAACTAAATGCCAAAATGAACACCAATCCGAGCACTGCTGAAATGGAGAAAAGTTTGAAGCTTGCTCACCTGTTGTTTCTCAGCTCTGCCAGCCTGAGAGGACGTGTAAGAAGAAGATTTGTTGTGATCCTGCATCAGCCTCTCTACTTCCTGTCTGATGCTCCATGTCAGGTTGGGGGGGTCTGGGGAGCTGGACGGGTGGCTCGTCAGTCCCCTGGCTGCCTTTATCTCTGCTATGGGGTCAGCCTTTTCTGGTCGCTTCAGTTGTGACTCTGGAAGAGTCACATCTGAGAAAGTCCTTTCCAAGAAGCGGGATTTCTTTTCTTGGTCGAGTCCTACAGCACTGTGATCAAGATATAAAGAGAAAGCCACCTAAAACTGGTTCTAAAACAAGCACGGATCAGATGAGTGTCTAATGTTTATGGTACACTGTTGGATGTTCCTTGGTTGATCTCAGATTGAACAGGTGTCATCCTACTAATACTTTGGACTGTGTGTCGATGAAGCACATTCTTGTTAATAGCATGCTCAGGAACAGGCTTACATACACAGACTAAAGGCCTTTGCACAGCCATGGCATTTTTTGTGTGATTAATTTGCACGTCAATACTGTATATATATTTGATATAAAAACTGTTGTTTTTGTCATGAGTGCTTTCGCACCGCGAATAAAGGCATCAACCAATCACGTTGTGCGGAACGAGATGAGTTGCACCTATATTTATGAAACAAAGGGCCAATCCCCATGTCCCCCCAAGGACTTAAGTTCTGAACCCTCAGGGACCTGACTGACGTCACCTGGTAAATGGTTGAGTGTGAGAGGCTGCGAGGGCTTGAAATGGTATAAATATGAATGGGACAGCACTCAGCGGCGACATATCACGTTACCTTACCGTGTGTAATATAGTCTAATGAAGAAACAGATGTGTAATATAGTCTAATGAAGAAACAGGTGTGTAATATAGCCTAATGAAGAAACAGATGTGTAATATAGTCTAATGAAGAAACAGATGTGTAATATAGTCTAATGAAGAAACAGATGTGTAATATAGTCTAATGAAGAAACAGATGTGTAATATAGTCTAATGAAGAAACAGATGTGTAATATAGTCTAATGAAGAAAAAGATGTGTAATATAGCCTAATGAAGAAACAGATGTGTAATATAGTCTAATGAAGAAACAGATGTGTAATATAGTCTAATGAAGAAAAAGATGTGTAATATAGCCTAATGAAGAAACAGATGTGTAATATAGCCTAATGAAGAAACAGATGTGTAATATAGCCTAATGAAGAAACAGATGTGTAATATAGTCTAATGAAGAAACAGATGTGTAATATAGTCTAATGAATGCACTCCTCTGATTTCATGTGTTATTTATGGACCATCTTAAATTCTTAACGTTAATGTTTCGGTGTAAATTGAAATATACCTGGCTTCCTAAACTTCCTCCGGGGTCAATAAAGTATCTATCTATCTGAACACCCATGTGCTGTCCTCTTTACTTACCTTTTCTTTTTTAAGCCTCCGGGCTTCCCCTGGTAACCCTGGTAACTCTGTGTTTAAGGTATGAATTGTGGGTAATTCATAAAGGACTCAAAATGTCTGCGAGAGAGTGCCAAAAGACTTGACAAGACAGCCCTGAACCCTCACAGACTCTTAGGTCTGTGAGATTGGACATTTGGATGGGGCCAACAACACAGAGGATTGTAGTCCGAACCAAGTCGGCAAACTTTATTACTCCTTTCAACCTTGTGAAAGGCAGCGTTGACCAGATCCACTCTTTCCATTCTTATCTTTCACAATAAAAGCCCCAGATATACAATAATCACAGCTGAGTAGTTTTCATTTTTGTGTTGTTTGTTCGTGACGCCCCTTGTGTGTAGCAGCCTTTAGCCTTGTGGTACAGAGACAGAGAGGTATGCATATTCTATTAGCTCAGTTAAAAGTCCTGTCTGGACTGGATTACAGAGATATTTAGATGCATTCTCTACCATCAAAACGTCTGTCACTGTGTGTTTTACATAATAGTCGGAGTTTCATAATAACTTTCATGCCTTGGCTGTCCCCTTTGTTGTTATATTTAAGTAAATGCTTTAATGCTGATTTCATGCCTTATTCATTCTTTTACCATTTATCCTTTTTATATTTCATTTCAACTGCAGTTTAGCATATACTTTTTATTTGGCTGACTTAAACTTCTGAATGCATTGTACTGCATACAGTAGAAGAAATAACAACTGTAACTGGATGGCACTGTTTAAATAAGAGTTGAATTCATGAATGAACTACTTAGTATTCAGCACTACATCTCATTGTTATATGCAGAATGTCCCCAAATATGTCAAAATCCAGAAGTCTGAGACATTACATGTGACAATAAGACCAACCAGTGAACGATCAAAATAATTAACAAACAACAGACTGTCTGTTGATGTGTTGAGATGTCTTCATCTTAGATCATCCTAACAAACAACAGACTGTCTGTTGATGTGTTGAGATGTCTTCATCTTAGATCATCCTAACAAACAACAGACTGTCTGTTGATGTGTTGAGATGTCTTCATCTTAGATCATTCCTAACAAACAACAGACTGTCTGTTGATGTGTTGAGATGTCTTCATCTTAGATCATTCCTAGTACGATTCAGTGCTAACCTGACAGGCTGGAGGGTGAAGCCTCTGATGTGGTCCTCCTCTGGCCGGATGGGTCTCATCAACTCTTCTGCAGTGGGGAGCTCTAGATACACAAACAAAATCATTATTCAACATACAGAAGTCCTGTCAGAAGCTTACAGGATTTACCTGTGACACAGACAGACAGACAGACAGACAGACAGACAGATAGATAGATAGAGAGACAGACACACACAGACAGACAGACAGACAGACAGACAGACAGACAGACAGACAGACAGATAGAGAGACAGACAGATAGACAGACAACAGAGACAAACAGACAGACGGACAGACAGACAGAAAGAGAGAAAGAGGGACAGACAGAGAGAAAGAGGAACAGATAGACAGACAGAGACAAACAAACAGACAGACAAACAGACAGACAGAGAGACAGACATACAGACAGACAGAGAGAGACAGACAAGACACACACAGAGAAAGACAGACAGACAGACAGACAGACAGACACACACACACACACACACACACACA
>CAKALU010057451.1:0-36608 GCA_916700995.1 Hozukius guyotensis
CAATCTGTCTCTCTCTCTCTCTCTCAGTCTGTATCAATCTGACTCTCTCTCTCTCTCTCTCAGTCTGTATCAATCTCTCTCTCACTCTCTCTCTCTTTCTCTCCCTCAATTCAATATAAATAAAAATAAAAAAATAAAAAAGAACAAAATAAAAACAAAAACATATATATTGTGTCTCTCTCTCTATCTCAGTCTCTCTCTCTCTCTCTCCCTCTCTCCTTCCCTCTCTCTCTCTCTCTCTCAGTCTGTATCAATCTGTCTCCACCAGTTCGTGAGCGCGCAATTCTCCGCGCAATTCTTGATCTGCGCAAGGAGGATGATGATGATGATGAGAGCGTGACCTCACCGCTTTCTGCACAGCTGCTGAGAGAGAGAGAGAGAGAGAGAGGGGAGACACACAGAGAGAGACAGAGAGAGAGAGAGAGAGAGAGAGAGAGAGAAAGCACAGCACGAGAAACACGTTGAGGAGAGACGCGGAGAGAGGAACGGAACAAGCGGAGAAACATTCCCAACACTCGGGTAACCGGGGTAACCGCTCGGCGCCCAGTATGATCTGCACCTCCGGATCATTTCTACCGTACAACACGATCCAGTCACACTGAAGAAGCCCAGATGCTCACCCTCTCCGCCGACATGGACGAGTCTTCGTCTCTGCTGGATCTGCTGGAGTGCTCGGTGTGCCTGGAGCGCCTGGACACCACGGCCAAGGTGCTGCCGTGCCAGCACACCTTCTGCCGCCGTTGCCTGGAGAACATCGTCAGCTCCCGGAACGAGCTGCGCTGCCCGGAGTGCCGCATCCTGGTGGACTGCGGGGTGGACGACCTGCCGGCCAACATCCTGCTGGTTCGCCTCCTGGACGGCATCAAGCAGCGGCCGCAGCGAGGAGGAGGAGGAGGAGGAGCAGGCAGGCAGTCCCTGGCCGGGGGCTCGCTGCAGGGCTACGCAGCCGGGATATGCGCTTCTCCCCCGGGCAGTGCGATCAGAGAGCTGCCGGTAGCCATCCGGAGCTCTCCTGTTAAGGTTGGTCACTTTCCCATCATGCATATGTGCCAGTATCTCTCTCTGAAGACCACTAAGCACCCCAAACAATGTTGACATGTTTCACCATTTGAATGAATCCTTGTTTATCCACTAAATCACACACTTCATAAAACATTTTGAGAGTATAGTCAGGAGCCCATTTTCACAAAACACAATAACAACTTTAAGATTGCTTCTGCTGCTGCCCAGTAGCCTGTAGCAGCAGGATTTTTAAGTTTCCCATTGTTTATCTCTGATGTTTTGCTGGAAATTGGGAACAGTGTGTTCAGCATGCTGCCTGCACAGATATATCCAGCTGCTGTATGGTTATATTGATGCATATTGATAGACTATGCTCTGATTGTTCACGCAGTGATTGCAGCATAGATTGTTTGAGAACTAGGACCAGGAACAAACTTGGTAGCAGAGACCATGGATGCAAATTTATAGACTATGCTCTGATTGTTCCCATCATCCATATGTGCAAGTATCTCTCTCTGAAGACCACTAAACACCCCAAACAATGTTTGCATGTTTCACCATTTTATGAATCCTTGTTTATTCACTAAATCACACACTTCCTAAAACATTTTTGAGAGTAGTCAGGAGCCCATTTCCACAAAACACAATAACAACTTTAAGATTGCTTCCAATGCTGCTGCCCAGTAGCCTGTAGCAGCAGCAGCAGCAGCAGCATCAGAGGATTTTTAAGACAATTGGTCAGACGAATTTCCCATTGTTTATCTCTGGAAATTGGGAACAGTGTGTTCAGCATGCTGCCTGCACAGATATATAGCTGATGTATGGTTATATGGATGCAAATTGATAGACTATGCTCTGATTGTTCACGCAGTGATTGCAGCATAGATTGTTTGAGAAACTAGGACCAGGAACAAACTTGGTAGCAGAGACCAAATTATGGTGACATGGAAACAGAGCAAGGACAGGAGTGTGCATGAATCCTTGTTTATTCACTAAATCACACACTTCCTAAAACATTTTGAGAGTATAGTCAGGAGCCCATTTTCACAAAACACAATAACAACTTTAAGATTGCTGCCCCCTGTAGCAGCAGCAGAAGCAAAGGATTTTTAAGACAATTGTTCAGACGAATTTCCCATTGTTTATCTCTGATGTTTGCTGGAAATTGGGAACAGTGTGTTCAGCATGCTGCCTGCACAGATATCCAGCTGCTGTATGGTTATATGGATGCAAATTTATAGACTATGCTCTGATTGCAGCATAGATTGTTTGAGAACTAGGACCAGGAACAAACTTGGTAGCAGAGACCAAATTATGGGACATGGAAACAGAGCAAGGACAGTAGTGTGCACTGCTTTGGCTTTGTCATATCTGATGACACATATATCTATTGACCGATGTATTGTTGTCTATTGATTGTTTTGCCGAGTTATCACCAGGTTGTGCCTGTGATATTCTCTGATGTGACACTACTTTGGCATCATAATGAGGATGTCTTTCCTGTGATGCCACTGAGGTGTGATAACTAAACTGAGAGAGGAAGAGAGACAGACAGAGAGGGTCACCTGTCTGTGATACTGTTGCTGCCAGAGTCCTGGTGAAGCCCAGTTGGCCACAGGCTGCAGCAGTGTGAGGTTTCATAAGGCAGAGGAATGGAGAGCCTTGTTTACTTGCTATGCAGAGCATCCCATGCTTTGTCTCGTGCTGTATTGTGAGAGGTGTTGAGGAATGGGGCTGTAATGTGGCAATTAGACAGAAAATATGATAGCATCAGCACTGTGCTGCATGAAATGTTGGTTGTCATTTTGCCTCCAATTGGAATAGATCTTACACACCAATCTTGAAAACCGTCAGGCAGTTGTGGTGAGATAGAAAATACCTAGTTTTATTGCATTTTCATTTCCTAGAAGCTTATGAGGTGGAAAATCTAGGGTTGCAATTAAGAACATTTAAAAAAATATATTAGATACCTTTCAATTAAATGTTTTTTTTCAGTTCATTAATTCATTTTTTCAATCTATTTATTGTCAAACTAAGTGTTGCATAATGCACACTTAGTAGACAGGTGCGTAGACAGATGGTCCATGAACATATGGGCATGTTCTATGAAACATCAAAAATTGATATTTTGTCTGATAGAAGCCAAGAAATCCCCAAATATTTAATACACAATCACATGAAACAGAGAAATGAAAGCAGCTCCTCACATTTGAGGAGTTGTCATAGATCATAAAGAAAGACTGGATTCATGTGAAATGAAAAAAAATGCATTGCAGAAGAAACAATAGTCATGACCTCACCTCACTGCCAGCTTTTCTTACTTGTTTTTCTTTAAAGAAAGACAAGATTTCCAGACTCAATACGTCATGTTGTAACTTGTTAAGACGGATATACCGTATTTGTCTAAGGTGAGCTTGTGTTGTGTGCTGCGTACTCATAAATGCAGTGGGATTTCTCGGGAGTTGGAGTGCATGATGGTGGTCGTGGGCAGGTGTGTTCATGTTTCCCCTCAGCAGCAGAGTTTAGCGACGTTCCCAATAAGAGGGACGCAATGAACAATCAGGCTAACAAAGGCGCCGCCATCCGCTTTCACACCCCCCTACTCAGTACAACAAGACTTATCAGGCGAGCTAGCCATTGATTGAAGCAGTGGAGCGCTTTGGTGTGATGAAGTGCAGCAGCAGTGAGCAGTCACTCATTCATGGCGATGAACAGGAATCCAAACCCTCAGTGACATTTCCACTAACACTTAACACTCCATTTCAATTCACTCAATAAACTTTATCGGTCCCTGCAGGGCAATTTTGATGCCTTGAAGAAAAAATGCGCACATACAAAAGAGACATGCTGCAACATAGGATTATTTATTTTTTTTATTTTTAGACAAGTGCTTATCGTAACTTCCTATAGAGCCCATAGAAATTTAATAGGTAGAGCCTAAAGAATGTCTTAATTCGACCAAACGGGTTAAAGGATTTGCTTTATCATGTCATGAATCAGAGAAAAGCAGCAACCAGAAAATCTCTGATATTTTAATTTTATATAACATAGTGAAAAATTTGAAATTTCTGAAGTTGTGTGGCTGAAAGAAGTTTTAACCTATAGGGACCACATGCACAGTCACACACATACACACAGAAATATACACAGCGCACACTACACATCTTTTGTGGTGGCCAGTCTGTGTTTGTTTTGGCCCGAGGGGAGAGCACTTCACTGTGGACCTTGCCTTTATTGCCAGTGTGAACACACACACATACACACTCACACACACACACACACTTATAACCCATTACCCTCTGCAATCCCCTGCAGTCACTTTGCCCAAGTCTCCTCGAGGCTCCCTTGGGACCAAGGCTTGGTGATGAAAGTGTGAATTAATCTGCTCTAACAGTGGGGTGTGAGTGTGTGTGTGTGCATTTGGAAGTGCATCCCCCTGCACACAAAGAGCAGAGGTCTTGCAAAGGGAGTTAAATCTGAGTTTGAGTGACACGCTAATGCAGTACCACACACACACAGTTATTAAAGGAGTCACTCGGGTCACACAGAACACTCTACGTCAGGTATTAGGGGTTGTAGATGAAAATGAATGTGTTGCTATGGAAATAGAAAAAGAGGCAGACATGCTGAGTCAGCTTTGTTCCTTGCTGTCTGCGCTCTTTGAGCCTCTGTTGCCGACTTTCTTCTTTGACCGATAAGAGTTTATCAGAGCTGATCATTTCTTTTTCTTCCACTGTGTGAAATTGACTTCTCAGAAACAGATAATTTGCTGGTCAACTTAAAAAACCTGCCTAGGATAATCTTAACCCCAATAAATAGTTTACAGGAATATTTCACTATTCCAGTGTTAGGTCAGGCACTGGGTCATGTATTCAAGTACTCAATCACTTGTATCATATGGCAGATTTTTTTCGTCTTGGGTTTTGCTCTTTTGCCCCAATGGAGAAATGTTGAGCCTGTTAGCAGCTGATGACTTGGCAGCCCCTTAACTAGTCCCTCAGCTGCAGTGTTGTACATCCGCTGCAGAGATGACTCGACACTTGTTCCTCCGTTCACAGACAGCAGTGTGAAGACACATACAGTATGCAAACAGAAGAGGTGTTTTGACAATGTAACAGTGTCATGTAAACTGAATAATGGGACTGGATATTTGTGAGAAATGGAGTGGTTTTGCCTTTTCGGATTAGGACAAGATGTTGATCAGGAACCAGTCTCAGTTTAGTCTGTCTATTAGAAACATTTTGGGTTTCACACATAACCAGGAAAAGCAAAGCTAGACATCACATCGTGATAGTATCGCATTGGGAGATAGGTGTATCGTCCCTGTTGCATATGAGCAAGAAAATAAAGCAAAATATAGAATGCTGATTACAGAATACTTTATTTGACTGCTAGTCATTTTTCATGGTACAGGAGAGTGAATCTGACATTTCCTGACATTACACTGGTATATGATGTGATTATTATCTAGGTTTTTCCAGGTGTTTATTAACATCACAGCAGTTGATACTGCATGTCTCCTGTAGCTATGGTGACTGTCTTTGTTACTTTAGCCAAGAAGGTCATGTTTTCAGTCCAGTTGGTCTGTTTGTTTGTTTGTTTGTTAGCTGGATATTTGCCAAAATATGTTATCAAATTTCAGCCTTGGTGGAGGTATGTAAGTACTCTGCAACTGCTTTCTAGTACGCTTATGAGAAAAACACTTCAAAGTGAGTGTTCTTCCTGTTTTAATTGTAGCTCTCTCTTTTTGCCATATGTCATCCTGCACATTTCTTGCCAAATCATAGCTTTGGATAAATGGAACAAATACAGTGCAATACATTTGAAGAAACAGTTTACGATCTCATTTTTCTACAACATATGCCTTTTGCATTGATTTGTTTTTATTTGATCAGCTGTCAGAAAAGTGCAAAGTTTGAAACATGCAAATACTCAAGACTGCACATAACTGAGGCATTAGAAATGTTCCATACCTAGCAACAAAACTGGATGACTCATACTGATTCAAGATCTTTTACTGGTCTTTGCCGGTCGGCCTTGGCAGGATATGTCCTCTAGGAGTGTATAGTTCTTTGAGAGTGGGGGGCTTATTGATTATGTGGTCTCTCTTTCACACCTTAGTGACTAAACCAGGTTGCTGCTTGGTATTCATAAAGTTGATCTATTTATCTATTCAAGCATCTGTCAAGGACACTGTAGGTTTTTACAAGTGTCTGGGAAAATATTCATTCAGCTCTGTGCTGAAAGTATTAAACATCATGTATTTTGATTATATTAATGTTCGCACAAGAACAAGAATCCAATATACTCTCCATGTTCTCATCAGATACAGACCACTATGATGGGACTCTAGAGAGCTCTGACAATCAAAATGTCAAATCAAAATCAATTTTTGTTAGACACCCCAATGTAGTATTAATAAATCATCAAATATGTAATACTGTATATGTAATTATATTCAGAAACCTATTGCAATTTGCTGTTTACACTCCACCTGTCCAGTTCCCATCAAAGCAGTAATGATCCCAACCCTTGATCCTCTCCCTTACCTGTATTTACCTGGGGTTGCTCTGGTGACGCCCGAGGTTACCACGGCAACGTATAGCAGCAACGACGCCAGCTGCTTTCATCTCTGGAGTGAGACATTGCTTTGCCCTGTCATTCCCACGTGTAAGGATTACGTGGGGGTTCCACAAAGGAAGTATAGTCTGTTACCAATCTCTGTAATGATCCTTTGAACCAGAGTCTTTTGTGTTGTATTGTTCTAAGGACACAAACACACACACACACACACACGCACACACACGATGCCTAACCTTAACCTAAACCTAAACCTAATTCTAACCTCAACCCTTAAACCAAGTCTTTTAAGAACAGCGTAGTACTAGTACTATTGACCAAAATGTCCTCACTTTCCAAAAATCCTCACTCTAAAATACAATTTGGTCTTCACAAACAGAAATACAAAAGCATACACACACACACACACACACACACACACACACACACACACACACACACACACACACTCTCTCTCTCTCTCTCTCTCTCTCTGTCTCTCTTCCGCTCTACAGCTCCATTGATAGTTGTAATCTTGCAGTAATCTTGATATCTCCCACACCTTTACAATAATATTGTGTGAGGAAGCCTCATTTTTCTGCGTTTATTCTCACACACTGACACAAACGCTCACACACAGACGTGCATGCACATTCATTCACATTCATTAGTGTTATAAACCGCCGATCTGTGGCAGTAAACAACAAGTCCTCAGTCATTACCTCCACATTACCCCCTCACTTCATAAATACTGAACGAAGCCCTGGCGCTGTACATGCACATACACACACACACACACACACACACACAAACACACACAATTCATCTTCTTATGTCTGAGAATATCTCTCTGGACACATTTCTCTCTCTTTGCATGTGTGTGTGTGTGTGTGAAATATCTCTCTCTCTGCCTTCTCAACCTTATGCAACCCAGATTGTTAAATGAACACTCAAATGCACAAACACATCTTTTTCCTCTGTCGCTCTTTACTCATTCTTTCACATCTTCCTCTTGCTTTTTCTCTGATGTTTGTGTGAAGAGAACTTAATTAATTTCAGTGTGACCACATAATGAAGCTTCCCTCCACACACACACATGCATGCACGCGCTGCCATTTAAGGAGCAGTTAAAACCAGACCACTATGCTCTGTGCCTCCTGGGATCTCTTGGGAATTATGCTGTTTTGTGCTTTGTGTGTGAAGTTTGTGTATGCAAACATATAGTATGCATTCATCTATTTCCATGCTTGTGTTTTTGTTTACCGGTTATATTTTTCCCCTAGTAAACACAGAGCACAATTGGATTTTGAATGGTTTGCAATGAAGCTGCCCACAGCCAGCATTCAACATTTTGTAGTTTAAACCGTTTTCATGCCAAAATTCACTGTGTTAATGTTTCCTTCAGAATTTTACTCTTATCTGCCTGGAAAAGCCTCTGAAAGTGCATTTATTTTTTACTTTCTATTGAAATAGGTTGGTACTAAAAATACTGCATAAACGGGAATAATTAAATAGTCTATTGTATGTGGTAAACAGAGGATGACGGCAACAGCTTGGCCAAATATGAAAAGACAGCTTTGGATATGTATTGATAATATAATTAATGTGATGATGCAGCAATGCCAAAATAAGAGAGCCTCCTCCCTTTTGGCAGAAGGAGATAGTTCCCGTCTACTCAAAATCTTGCATCATCTTACCGGCTAGTATGTCCTTAGTATGTCCTTTCTTGAGTTATCAGTGTTGCACTAACTACTTGTGTCCATGTTGCCCTGAATCTGGGTGATGTCATTTTGCATTAGTGTCATCCTTGGCCCCGCCATCATCCTGCTCATCCAGATATGGAGATGGAAGGAGGTGGGTCAGACAGATGATGGACTGATGGATGGAGGCAGGGTGGCGGTCGAGGGCAGCTTATAGCTCGGGCGATGGTGTAATGAGATAGTGCATGTGTGTGTTGTTTAGTTTGGGGGGTTGATGTGTAATGGGTGTTAAAGCCTAAACAAGCTTTGGAGCTTGACTGCCATTCCCACGGGTGTATGGGTGGAATCCCATCAATCCCATCCCCCAGTTGCACAAATACACACATAGGCACAAACACATTAGGTTAAGGGTTAACCCCCTCGCTCCTGGTTGTATTGTTACTATGGAGATGAGGGTGAGATGTCACTGGTCACTGGTCAAGCCATTACATTTCAGACGGACAAATGGTGGCATATTCTAAGGTTGAAATTGAAACATGGCACCATGAACATGCCATGACAACATGTAGATATGTCATCACATTTTACACATTTAAGGTCACTCAGAAATTAAAAATCATCATATATATCCTTGGCGTTTTGTTTTGACTTGTGTACTGTACTTATGTGGTCAAAATTATAATTACCAAAGAGAAGAATTATACGTTTTAGTATTTCTCTGCACCGATAGCAGCCCCTACATATGTGTTCTCCATGTGCCATGCATTTGACATCCGTACTCTGATTGTAATATGATTGGTTGATAAATAGATATTAAAAATATCACTTAAATTCCAACAGCCACACAGGCATTTAACCAGCTTGGGGCCGACAATGTTAGCCGCTGCTACATAACATCTAGTGAGAATCGGTGCTAATGTTAGCAGCCAGGCTAGCTAGCTTCCACTCTCTGAATGGAATACAGCACAATAGGTCTTCCCAAATGTATCATGATACATATCGCATCGCCAGATTTGTGCCAATACACAGCTCTACTCATTAAGAGTAACTGGATGAGGTGCAACGGTAGAATTAGCTTCACGTTGTACTGTAGGTCACCAGTGTTACCTACTAAAATGAATGTTTTTAAGTAAGCAGTTTCTTAGACAACAGAGGAAGCAATGATACGTGCCATGTTGTGTAAAGCAACAACTTCATAATTAGTGCACCATCTAGAATCCTGTCCAACGTGGGTGGGTGTTCATATGCCGCTTTCTGGTGGGAAAGTCACAGCTCCTGCGCTGGCATCACATTACATGTTTTCTGGCTAATGAAACCAGCACCATTCAGACCCAACCAGAGTTACCCCCTGCTGCCATCTGGGACTCTGCCATCTGGGTCAATGTGTAAAATTACCCCAAGCAGCTTTAAACAGTCTTCTACAATACAGGGAAAAGTGTTACGAGTCATAGTTTGTGACTCCAGGTAGTTTTACTTTGGTGTTGAGAGTCTGCTGACTCCTCCGGCAGCATGCGACGTAATGTGCGTGTCTGTTGTAATAACAGATGAGGTTCCACTGGTGATGTGCTTGAAGAAGTGGAACGGTTCTCTTGGGGGAAAGATTCGTGGAAACACACTGTGGTTTCTCCAGGTGTCAGGCAGTGCAGGTGTGTGTGTATGACTGTGTGGTAATACGTTGCAGTTCCTTCCTGTCTTGTTGCAGAAATGCCTCCTCAATCCTCCACCTCCACCTACTCCTCCTCATCTTTCTCTGTAATGGAGAGATGTTGAAATGCACCCACCACCCACTTTAGACTTGGCAGGAAACAGAGTCTTGGCTAGAGTAGAGAAGAGAGATCAGTGTACATATACACACACACTCAAAGACACATACACAGATACACACACATCTGAAGAGAATTTGGAAACATGGCAGCAAATACAGGTCTTCCTCTTCATCGACCTGCTGTTCATTCTCACAGCTCTCAACTTCAATTCATCACCAGCAGTGTTTATGGATCTTTGTGGAGTCATTCTTTTCCCCTCTTTTTTACTTTGCCCGAAGGAACTGAATGAACTTTCTAAGTTCGTTCAGTCCCTTCTAAAGGATTTTTTCTGTAATTTGCTCTCTGAAATGTGTTAATTGCACTTTTCAAACTACACTTATAAAGTATAGAAAAGGGCATCAAAGACTCCAAAAACAAAATCCCAAAACAAAGCAAACTAAAAAAAGTTTCACATGCGGTATGTCATGCGGATGTCAAAGTTCAAAGCACAATAATAAAGCATTCGTGCAAATTTTTAACACCACTAATTTCTTTAATGCAATCGATCTTCTGGAGGTTGTAGCGGGCTCAGTTTTAAAGCTAGAGTAAAGATAGTGGAATCATATGAAACTAGAAAACCATAAGGAATCCATTAGTACGAGCTTGTCATGAAGGAGGTTAATGCTCTGAACTTTTGGCCATGAACTGTCATGGCTATTTTCAAAGGGGTGAAAATGGGTTCAGTGGGTTCAATGGGTACCCACGAGTCAACCCTTTACAGACATGCCCACTTTATTATAATCACATGCAGTTTTGGTCAAGTCATAGTCAAGTCAGCACACTGACACACTGACAGCTGTTGTTGCCTGTTTGAGTTTGCCATGTAACGATTTGAGCATAATTCTTTAAGCTAAATGCAGTACCTGTGAGGGTTTCTGGACAATATTTGTCATTATTTTGTGTTGTTAATTGATTTACAATAATGAATATACAGTATAGGTACATACATTTGTATAAAGCAAGCACATTTGCTCATATCCCCATGTTGATAAGAGTATTAAATACTTGACAAATCTCCCTTTAAGGTACATTTTGAACAGATAAAAAATGTGATTAATTTGCAATTAAATATTTTTAATCGATAGACAGCCCTAATATATAAATTCAATAAGAATATTATAAATCACATAGGCGATTAGTCTAGGTGTTAAAATGTGCTTAATATGATATCTACACAAACATACCAAGCATGTAACATATATAATAGGAGCAGGAGCATGAACATTACAGGAATATTATTGCAGTTCTCGTGGACTAATATGGCCACCATAAACTGAGTGAGTATGACTCAGAACAAATTGGGACTGCAGGAATATTGTTGTCGTATTTTTTTTCTCCACTGAGGATAAGTGCGACATTCTTCTGAAATGTGTGCTGCATGCATATGAATTTTTGGGGGTCAGATAAGAACATTTCAGGTTATTTCGGGACACACTCTGATCCACAGTGTTCATGGCTGCAGTACAACTGTGATCAGCTTTCCACTCTGACGTCTGTGTCCAATCATCCACTGCTGGCTGTGTGTGTGTGTGTGTGTGTGTGTGTGCATGTGTGTGTGTGTGTGTGTCTGTATTTTGTTTATGCATAAATGCTACGTGTGCATATTTGAATTGGCATATGCATGTTGGCATGGTGTTTGGTGGCGGTTTGTATGTGTACTTTGAAATGAATGCGCTATGTGTGTTTATTATGTACAGTGTGCGTATAAATCATCATGTGCATGTGTGTGTTGTTTGGCTGCTTCATGTTTTTAAGAGGAATTTCTCAAAGTTTATAGTGTTGGACTTGAGGTTTTAGAATGAGGATAGTGTGTGTGTTTGTAAGGGGTGTGTAGTGGGTCATGGTAGTATGTTAGAAGGAAAGGGAGTGTGCAGGGAAAATTGGAAGGAAAACGCAAAAGCCTAGAGGCATTTATGTAGAGCATTTTTGGCTTGGGGTCTGGTGTGTGTATGCATGTGTGTGTATAAGAGGGATCTGGCAGTTTTCTCCCTCCAGGACAGGGATTATGTAAGCAGAGCAAAGCGAGGTCAAATACCACCCTCTGTCCATGTGTTTTTTGTTTTTTTTTGTTATACTGGGAACAATGGAAACACTGGGATAATCAAACTCCTCTGCTCTTAAATGTGAAAAGCTTTACTCTCCAGAGGCACTAAGCCAACTGTCAATTTCTCAGGTACTTGATATTATACAGCCACTAAATATCTGACCTATGACCTGTTTAGTCTTGCTATTACTGTAAGTGTCACTTTAAGAAACAGAGAGAGAGAGAGAAGTAGAGAGGAAGATGATGAGGGAGAAGATGATGAGACATATCAACAGAGACACGTTGCCAAGGCAACATGCACAGACCAGTCTGGAGCTCAAATGTACATCACTACATAAATCTACTCTCTTCATGAAAAAAGAGGTAAGGGTTGATGTTCAGCAACATGTTTGTGTTTGCGCCCTGTCTCCTAAAAATTATGTTCCCATACAACTAAACGGCATTCTCAATTACGTACGTTTCGAGAGAAACGTATTTTGTCACGGACTACGTTTGTCTTTGAAGCATCACAAATACGTTTGTAATGAGTCCGTGGAAGGCCGCAGCAAGTGACGTAGTATAATGAGTGACGTGCAGAGTGGGTGACGTAGAATATTGAGCAACCGTTAATGAAAGTTACGTGGCATAATGACATCATTGAAAATTACGTGGTATAAAAACGTTATTGAAAGTTATGTGGTATAATAACGAGTATTACAAGCGAGAAAGTCCACTACAGATGGGTCAAGCAAACACAGGACTTTCCCCCAGGAGGCCGCCGTTCGTGTCCCGTGTGAAACTAAATCTCACCGCTCACTGGTTTTTGTTGCCTATACCTAAACAAAATTGTTTTGTTTTGTTTCAATGTCAATCATTTTAAGCCAAACCACGGTGCTTTTTTACTAAACCAAACCAAGTATTTTTGTTGCCTGTACTTAACTAAGTAGTTTTTTTGAATATACAGTATTTGTTTTGTTTCATTTTACAACGTTAACCACATGTTTAGAACTGTTTAAAACTGTTTAAAACTGCAACCGTTATCCAGGAGAAAATATGTTTCCCTTGAAACGTAATTGCAGTTTAGTTGTATGAAATGTAATTTTTTAGGAGACAAGGTTGTAGTGTAAGCTTCCTGACTTCCTGTATTCAAGATAATAGGCTACAAATTATGAAAAAATCGACAAATCTACATCATGTCTGCCAACGTCCATTAGCTGTTGTAAAATCACTGTAAATTATGGCATCTTGTGGTTATCGCTTAAGTAAAGGCTGGAAAAGGCTGCCGGTGTCCTTGGTCATGGTCTTATTTGTTTACAGTTATTGCAGTCAAATATCACACCTAATCTGGTAATGATTTGTATAGATGCACAACACAATATTACTCTGGTTAAACTGTAATCTTGAAAATTTGACCCACAAGAACCATGTCAGAAGTAATATACAGTAGTACACTGCAGAAACCAAAAGGCAATGAGGCCCAACACTTACATTTTGGGTGGACTGTGAATTTTTCTCTTGAAGAACACATTTACTCTTGCTGTGTAAGCAGCTACTTTGTGCTCCAGTGAAAATATAACTATTTCAGTGCTATTCATGAGCTATTCATGTTCAGAAACAGCTTGTCACTTCCTTACTCAGGGAGCCTGTGAATGCCTACATGTACCAGTATGTGTGCACACTCAATGGGAAACTCTGAAAAGGAGCCTAGTGTGAGGGGAAAGCATGTTTTGCTGGCTGTTAGTGTACGATGCTTATCACATCCACCTGCTGATAACACTTTATACTCAACTACGTTATGTGTAGGCGTCACATGTACCAGTACAATACACAACAACTACTGCCAATGGTGGCAAATGGAAGCAGTTATACAAACACTGTTTGCTGCTGGTGACTCACTTTTCATCAACCTGAACCTCTACTTCTATTTGCTGCAATATCATCCAATATGGACTCATAGGACTGGGCAAAAATTCACTATGTTAACTGCTGATGGAATTGTATCGTAATGTTATGATCATAATGTAGTGTATTTAAATGTAATTTTGTACTGTAAATATGCCATATTGTGATATACATCAAATACACACCGACATCAGAAAGATCTCCTCATTTAAAGTGTAAATCAGATAATAAACAGAGCATTTGCAGGCATTTTGGACTTTATAAGTGTGCTACCACACAATATATATATCAACAACTTTGTGACTTTCTGTGGGTGAACCAATTTCAAGACTGCAAAAAGAGTAATGATGGAAATGAATCACATACACAACACACACCACTTTATCAACTCACTCAGAAGCTTTAGTCCAAAAATGTTTGTTTTAAGGGGCTTTTTTTGCACGGACAAAGTGTTGAGTCATGTTCAGCTTGGAGCCGCCCTGACTAAAATGACCTTTCTTGTATATGAGCAACTCTGTTGTTTGGTTTTATCTGTCTATCTGAAAGTATGTGTGTGTGGGGTGGTATTTGGGAATGTGTGTGTAGGTGACTCTATCCTTTATCCTGTGTGTGTGTGTGTGTGTGCATGTGTGCACGTGCACGTGCACATGTGTTTGCGATGAAACTTTAGATCCATCATCATCCACTCCACACCTCGTTTCCAGGGAGACAGATGGTGATGTCACAGTTATTATTCTGTTGTAATTCCCAACTGGATTCAATCTCACACATTATTCTCCTCTCCATCATCTACCTTTCTACTTTTTTCCTCTTTTGCCTCACAGCCTGACAACAAGAGAGACATACTGGCCAAAAGGCTGTGCTTAACAATATCCTCAATATACAGTATAGAGAGGATGTCATATATAAAAAGGATTCTTTCCTCACAATAATGCTACCATGCTCCACACAGTGATCTGTGATACATCATGATGCCTGTGTAACTAGAGAGGAAAGCAGGACAATGAAAATGCATGCTCGTATTTACTGCATTATGAAATGTATCCTCATTTATATCTCAAACTACCCTAAACCAGCAAAGCACTGCGCTGCAAGAAGGCAGAACTGTTCAAAGTTAAACTACATTTTAAAAAAGGAAGGATGCACATTTTTCAAATTTTCGAATATACGTTCAATGGGGCATTAAGCAATTTAGTATGCACTATCATTAAGTTGATGATGTTGCAAGAGACAATAAAAAAAAGAGTATTTGAAATCGCAGCATCTTATAGTTCCAAGTATGGGTCAAGCCCCCAAAACCATAGACTGTATATAATAAGTGGACAAAGTCACCGTGACGTCACATATTGTTATCGGCATTTTGTCTGTAGGCATCTTGGTTTTTGGCCGTCGCCCTCTTTGTTATTTGCAACTAGAAGGGTGGAGCTAAGCACAACCGAACGCTGAATAAAATATTTTTAGGCGATTAAAATGTTTAATTAACTTTCATGAGCTGAAACACACTGTGAAAGGGTTAAAATTATAAGGCGAATGGACGGGGAACACCAAGACCAGACAAAGCCGTGGTCGCGACCTGTCAATCACAAATTAGCCACGCCCTAAAGCATACCCTGCTTTATAGTCTATTTTACTCTAAATGGGACCATAATTTACTAAATGAACATCATGCTGTATTGTAGAAGACTTGAAACTAGTGATTGAGACCATAAACTCATGTTTACAATGTTTACTGAGGTAATAAATCAAGTGAGAAGTAGTGTCATTTTCTCATAGACTTCTATACAATCAGACTTATTTTTGCAACCAGAGGAGTCGCCCCCTGCTGGCTATTAGAAAGAATGCAAGTTTAAGGCACTTAAGCATTAGCTTGCCTTTCCAAACCCAGGAGTTGCCCACTGCCCAAAACACTACATCATACATTTCCCATAATGCAACTCATTAGTAATTTGCGTTAGACCTTCCCTGCCTAGTACAAGCTCAGGCCTTTCAATCTCCTCACCACCAGTTCATAACACACCCTGATGACATCATCATGGTTAGTACTTTAAGATTTTAGAAAGATAAGAAGCCTTTATTGATCAGGTGTTGCAGCAGCAGTCCAGCTGAAAGCTCCTCTAGAGCCAAAGAGAAAATTACTCAACTATTCTCACAGGCGGAATAGTTAAGTAAACTTGCATATTACTTTAAAACATAGCAATTTACAATGTAAAATCTATAATCTATACACACTAATCAACATAGGCGAACAACAGTAGAAGATGTGCATTGATAATGTTTCATCTCATTTAACTGGCACAAAAAGTTAGTATTCTGTCTGAATACTAACGCCCTCAGTGTCTTGCTCTGCCGCTGTGCATCACTGTCATCTCTTTCATGTTTCATTCTCTCCTTTCTCTGCCCCCTCTCTTTCATTACTCTCATCTCTGTCTTTGAGTGATGTTTGTCCTCTTGGAGGGAGACTTCTAGGGAATGATTGCAGCCACTTCTCCACTCAGCTCTCCATTCATTCTCTTCATCAGTCCTCAGACAGCTGGCCAAGGTCCAAACTCATCTCGAGCTTCCTTTGCCCAGTCCTGCCAGCTCTATTAAAACACTATTGGTCATCATGCTGTTGGCTGGCACAAGCTGCGTATCGCTGCCATCGGGAAACCTCATAGTATGCCCAATATCACTCTTTGGTTGAAACTTGGCCATTATCTATTTTTGAAAAGTTTTCTTATAAGCCACGAGACACGTGGTCCTGTACATAAATAGTACTTCAGTTAAATAATGAATGGAGTTGTATTTTCAAGTTTCAAGTTTCAAGTTTATTTGTCATATGCATTTAAGGCCTTTGTCATCTGCACCTATGGCAAAGCATTGTTTGCAAAATATCTACTGTCATCATCTTTTAATCTGACAGACTTTTTGTCAGAACTGGCATTGGATACATTTATTACCTCTTTGTCACCATCATGATGACCACAATTATAATTCATGACTCATTTTGTTCTCATTTTTGGTCTTCCCTTTGAAGCATTTTCTTTTGACAAATCACTCTTCTGTCTTGCTTTCATATAAGATATGATTTTGTTTCCCCCTCTGCCTGTGCACAGTTTGCCATGTGGTTTAACAGAGTCTTTGTTAATGCAGCTTTTAGAGAAATTAGGAGCACTTTGTTGGAACCACCCTGCTAATGCAAATATGGCAGAATCGTGTTCATGTAAAAATCTGTTTGCATATAAACCAAAGTTGAACATGGGACATGGGTTATTTTCCAGTATAGTCATGATATTATTATAATGGACGCTCCTGGTGTCTTTCTCTCACATGAAACTGTATACAGGCTATCTGTGACTGATAAGAGGAATCAATCCCTATACGGGCACAGATAACAGCCAGACCTATAGGATCAGTGTGTGTGTGTGTGTGTGCGTGTGTGTGTGTGTGTGTGTGTGTGTGTGACTAGGTTGTAAATATTTATTTAATCTTGCATTCAGCATTTTCATATACAGTACCGGGAATAAAACCAATACTTATTCTCCGGTTTCTAGCCTCATAGCCACAGGAAGGAATCTTGGGTTGTTCACTTTTCAAATAAATGTTGAAAGTTAAATTGCTGCTCGTACACAGTAATCAACGAACAACTTACGCATTGATACTTTTGAAATAAGTACAAAATTGCAGCCTTAAAATCAAAGATTCAGAAATTGTGTCTTTCACAGCTTTCTTTAAGAAAGAGATGAACTATTATGTGCTGGGTTAGATTGGTTCCCATTAGAGTTAGACAGATGCCGTCAATATCGGCTCTTGTTAAAGCTGCTAAAGATTTGTATGTTATCTGTCTTATCATTCTGACACACACAGAGCTGCTAAAGAGAAAACTCTCCCATCCAGACAAAAAAAAACCTTTTTATTCTATATGTTTGGGAGGAAATCAGTTCTGCTCATAAGAAGTGATGAATAAAACCTTTGAGTCAACTAAAAATTGATGACACCATAAAGCTGTCAGTGTACTGTAGTGCCTTCAGCTTTCAGAAAACCATTTTGTCCAACCATAAACTGAGTTAGTCACAGACCAACATGAGCAGCAGTGTGCTGTCATGGCCTAGTTCCACCATCATACCATCACGTCCCAGAACTGTTTGTCTCAGGCAATCAAGACTAAAACTAGGCTAAAACTGAGTGCAGCATTGGATCATCATAGTCATTTTTTTTTCCTCTTCAGTCTTCAAAGAGGCTGGCGATGGTTGTGATGGCAGCATTAATCAACTGGGTGGAAATGTGCTGGAGAGCCACAGGAGATACTGGCACAGTAGTAAAACTGGGACAGTGTCAGACCCTGCAGCCACGGCTTTCCCTTTTCCTCTCTGAAAACACATTCTTTCATACATTAACCCCATTTCTCTCTTCATCAACACACTCCGCCTCTCTATCTCGCCCTCCTCCACGCGTCCTCTTTGTCTTTTACCCCAGCCTTCCCAGTATCCCAGCTCTGTTCATTTCCATTTTGCTTCTTGGTAATGACAAGAAAGAAACAGTGTTAAAGTGATGTATAATTACAGGTAATATTAAAAGATAACTCAGAGTAAAAATCAATGCATGTCAGTGCCATGATGGGTAGAAAACCTACAACGGCAGAGGCTGCATTTGAAACCAGTTTACACGCTGGAAGATACTGAACTACAATTAATGTATTGAGTTTTTAATGAAACTGACAGTGTCACTGTTACACAGTGAACTGTTACGCTATTGCAAAACATTTGAACACCTAACGTGTCCCCAACCTGAGCCTGTCATTGTGAGAGGAAAATTCCTTTTTGGTCAGCCAGTCATCATTTTCGTGATTATATAAATCATCTTTATTTGTATTTTTACAAGGGTGACAAACTGTGAAACCATGGGTTATGTCATCACTTGTGACTGCTCAATACTTTGGTGACTCACTTGACTAAGTAGCTTCAGAAGCATCTAGTTGAAACATGTAATTGCACAGAAAAAATGACACAGTTTTATCAATTTTATTATGGCAATGTTGGAAGGAAGGCAGAGTTAGGAGTAATGTTTAATTCTTTCCAGTGATTGTCACACACAACAGCTTGAAGGCTTTCCTTGTCAGCTGAAGGCAGCAGGCATGTGTTTATCTAAAGTCACTAATTTGAGTGGTTTACATTGTCAAAGTTATGCAAGCCAGATCCACTGTGGTTCCTTTGATCAAATCTTGCAGCACCAGGCTGTTGAAAAATAACCACAAAACGTCTGTGTTCTTGTGCAAATCATAGCTCATTTTTGACAAAGTCTGCCAGCATTGAATCATCAGGACCACTGGAGTCACACAGTATACTCTTTCTTCATTTTCATCCAGTGGAATCAGGTTATTGGGGCAACAGCTGTGTGCGTTTGTTTCTTTCCAGTAGGTCTGACAAGGTTAGTGCCTGAAGCACTGCATGTATAATCGCAGTAGAGATTTACCTGTAGACTGGAAAAGAGAATTTTGGATTTCCTTAATGAAAATCCATTATTATTTTAAGAGCAACTCATGATCATTACAGGAATTATCAGTTTATGCAACCATTAAAGCATATAAAGAGACTATTGTCTCATTCCCATTTTGGCAACACTGACATAATAATGCATGTAGATAAGTCATAATATCATCCAAATCAAATCATATAAGCAATTGCAAGCTTTTATGTTGATTTTATTTATTGCACCACAGTGTTATAGCAGATGAGGTCTGTCAAAGTTAACGCGATAATACAATTTCTTTAACGCATTAATGCAACTTGTGATTTTTAGGTTCTAGGTTAGGTTCACTTTTAAAGCTGACATCATATGACACTAAACTTAAGGAATCCATTGGTACCAACCATATCATACTAGCTTGTCGCGAAGGAGGCTAAATAACGCTCCAAAGTTACGCTAAATTTTAAAGAGGAAAAACTGTCATGGCCATTTTCAAAGGGGTCCCTTGACCTCTGACCTCAAGATATGTGAATGAAAATGGGTTCTATGGGTACCCACGAGTCTCCCCTTTACAGACATGCCCACATTATGATAATCATGCAGTTTGGAGCAATAGTTATAGTCAAGTCATCACACTGACACACTGACAGCTGTTGTTGCCTGTTGGGCTTGAGTAATCGTGATTTACTATGGACAATCGTGCGATTAATCACAATTCAATATTTTAAGTGATTGACAGCCCTAGTTATTATAGATTCCAAATAAAATGGCTAACCATTACTTATGGAAATCATGGGGACCTCTGGACTTTTAATAAGTCTAGAACTGTGAACAAAAAGAGACATCCTTTATCCTTGGCAGCACATTTGCACGGCTCTATATTTCAACTTGCAACACTGCACTCCCCGGACAAGTTTCCTCTCAAGAGAAGCTGCTCTCCACTCTCCATTACCAAACTGTCAGTACATCTTGGTGGGAGAGCACTGCTTTTACAGGGAATGAGAAAAGCCGATGTGGTTGTTACCATGATTACCTAACACCAGCCCCCAACACACACACTGAGAATGTGTGATAATTTATCTCACCTTGCACACCTGCAGCAACGATGATACCAAAAGTATCAACATCCCCACCATGCCCCTCAGATGTCATAGCTTCTTACCAAAATGACTTCTCAGAGCAGTCCTCTGTTTCAGCTGCATTACCATACAATAACATAACTCTGACAAAAATAAACCCTTTGGCTGTAATGCACTGTTTTGCTTTGAAACTGTAACCGAGTGATGCTGCAAGCCCCTGTAAAAGCATGAAATAGTGTTTGTGAAAACTGTTGTGCCTACAAAAACTTCTGGGCAGAAAATCAGCATTTTTCTCTATATATAAATATAATAGATATTCTCAGTATACACTTTGAAGAGTGACTACTGGGGCAAAGAAAAGTGACAATATTTTAGGGGATTTAACAGGAGCACCAGTCTTGGATTCCCGCTACTCTCATTGTGTGTGTTTACATATCTTTGTGAAGTTGGCAAGTTTTTAGTGTCTCATACTCAGGGGAGGAGAGACTCTGCTTTGTCTCTCCGAGGCTTGTTTTTTTATTTTTATTTTGAGTACAGGATGTTTTGCTGTGGTAGTCTAAATTTAAGTTGTGATGCATCGCTGCAGCAGAGTTTAAAGAAGGTATGGAAAATATTCTTATCGCCTACAGTGGCCAATAGGTCTGTCAGCCTCACTGCCACGCACACAATTTACCAGCAATTAATCAGTGGTCCATGCTGATGACCATCCTGACTGGAAACTGTACATTGACCCTTGGATGTGGGTCTTGATGTCCAGGGGTTTTCCCTGCCCATTGTCCAAGGCATAATGGGAAAGGCTCCAATCCTCTATATGGTCCTCGTACTACATGTAGCACTCGTGGTTGCGTCCAAAACAGTGATGCTACAACAGATGTTTAGCTTTTGATAGCTGATGATGGATAACACCTGTTGTGACATCACTGGTTGGGGTGTGGTCAGAGGTGCAACATGCTTGAAAGTTTCTCCATTTGAGAGCAGTAGGGATGTGACGGTGAGGAAATTTTCCCACCGATTAATAAATTTGTGACAACACCGGTGTTGCCGATTACACCAGACATTTTACAAGAAAAGATGACAGTCAATATGTGTAGCACGCTTACTTTGATCTTTACCATCGGATGGCGGTGTGTCTGGCCTCTCCAGTAGAGCTTTCCATGCAGGGACGCAGGTTTCCACCCGGCGCCGCTCTGTCGCGCACACCGGCAGTGACCTCCACGTCCTCCTCACGGTGTTTACCTCATTAACGTTATGGTTCCTTGATAGCATTGTCTTTAAATCTAAAATATTGCCAAATAGGTGCTTTTGCTTTTCGCTTCGACATCGAATCCTCCGCCATCGTCTTGTCTGTCAACTCTTTCTCGTCCCGTGTGTGAAATTTGACTCCTGGTACTCTGTTCTGAGACTCCATACGGAGCAGACACTTTCACTTTCAGTTTGAAGCGTCCATCGTCCAACTTTGTATTGATAACACGACGCTGATATGCAAAAATTAACTAAATGGGTTTTATTTCTGTAAAAAAAAAAGCAAAATGGCGGTGAGGGCAGTGGGCAAATAATGTAATCTGTGTGTGCCCGACCACCGTGTAACACTGGTAACACAGACTACCGTGGCAGCAGTCCAACAGCAGGTTTGATGCCTTTTATGATTCAGTGCAGTGATGCAGAAGTTGAAGTACACTTCAAGATGACTGCTAGGAGAAAACTAAAGAAAAATATACCCTATGTGTATAAGTGATAAAAAAGTAAACACTGTACAATAGCAGCTTCCCTCTTCAATTGACTAATGTCCACTCTCCAGCTCTGCTGTTGCCCCGTTGTTATATTTCCTTTGTTCTCTGTACTCTCTTTTCTCTCCCTCTGGTTTTGAGTGACACTACAGTGCTCCTTTATATCTGCTGAATTCAGCTGCTGCAGCTTTAGACACACACATTCTCACACACTTTTCAAGACATAAAACAATGTCAGCAGGAAGGCTTTTCCTGGCGGCCTGTTCTTCTGTGCATTGTATGATCTTGGCTGTATTAAAGGGAAACCTCTGCAGTCACACCTATTCAGTCACGCTCTCGCTCCCTTTTCTATCGCCACCAGAAAATTGAATTTCTACCGCTGTTGTTCCCTGTGATGTCCCTGTCCCAGATAAGTCACTCATGTCCCTCTGTGCATGCATATAGACACACACAGCAGTCCCCAGCTGATGTGGGCTTTTTAAGGCCAACACTATTGTTTTGTTGACAATTGCTAATACTTTAGCGGGTCTTTCTGCTCATATTTAATGACTTCCAGATTGTCTGTTTTCATGCCAAAAAGAAGTAGTTAGTCTTCTCCCACATTTGTATTCTTGTCAGGGTTAAAAACCATCTGAATACAGAATTAGATTTAGGGCATAAGACACTGAAACTGAAATCCAAGATAATGCCATTACTATACAACTACTACACATACTTATATAATACCTAAATACATTTAATTCAGACATTTCTTTATGGCATTTATGATGTTATTGAATGTTAGACAGTAGAAACAGACAGTGAATGAGGGGAGAGAGAGAGATGGGGAATGATATGCAACAAAGGTTGCCAGCCACTTTCCAACAGGGACATTGCCATTACGTGGTCAGCACCTCAAACCCCTAGGACACCAAGGTGCCCTTAATTTACTCGTTCAATTTAACAAAATTTAGTTAAAGTCTTCTTATACAAACCAGCAACCCAGTTGCCAGGAAAAAATGTTGGCATTGGACGTTTCTGCAAACCACGGACACGTCAAATGGCGACGTTTCTGAACCATAAATATGTTTCAGTCTCGTATCATGCTTGCAGAAACGCAGTGAGCCACTTGGTTAACGTTGTGAAACAATTGGTTAGGCTTAGGCAACTTAACTACTTGGTTATGGTAAGAAAAAAGATCCTGGTTTGTGTTCAAATAATAATGTAGCAACGTAATGTACAACGCAACAAAACCACTTTAGTTAGGTTTAGGAAACTACACGGTTGGGCTTAAAACTACATTTGTGTTTGTTGGACCCATCCACCTCCCCTCCCACCCGCCCGGTGTGTCTCTTTTCGCTATTTAAACTACATCACTTGCTCTGACTGAATGCAAAATCAACATTCAACGTATCCCTGGTTTACTGAAACATAAAATCGCAACATTTTTCCTGGCAACTGGGCTGAAACCAGATGATACAAACAGTAATAAACAACAATTTTGATGACCTTATATCAGTCAAATTAAAAACATTGCTTTGGGCTCTAGGAGATTGTGATTGATTGATGGCATTTTTCACAATTTGAACGACCAAACAAGTAATGAGTTATCATTATTATTATTGATTATAATTACAATCAATTTGTAAAATAGTCAACAGAGCTGAAACAATTATTCAGTTAATTGATTAGTCAATTGATTATTTTCATAATCAATTAATTGTCTCAGTCATTTTCCGAGCAAAAATGTCAAACATATTCTGGTTCTAACTTCAAATATGCAGATTTGATGCTTTTTCTTTGTCAAATACAATTAGATTTTGGACTGTTGGATAAAATAAGTAATTTTAATGTCACCTTGGGCTCTGGGAAATTATAACGGCCTTTGTTCACTACTGTTAGACATATAATGATTAATCAAGAAAGTAATCAACAGTGTTGCAGCCCTAATCAATAGATTCATCAATATAATAATTGTTTGTTTTAGTCCCAATTCTATTGTGTGTAATCAAACAAGCTGCATCACAGCCATCAGAGGTGAATGAATGAATAACTGAATGAATAACACCCTGCTTAAACCAGCTAAACTGTGAATGATGCAAACTGTAGTACCGTGTGACTTTGCGGTGCCTCTAGCATTGAGCTCCCTAACGTTCAGCATAAAGTTATTACATAATCTTGACTCATAGCAGTGTGTGAAACTTGGCCCAGCCAAAATATGTCACTAGCCATCACATTCATCAAAGAGAATATACTGAATATAGTAGCAGAATAGATGAATGTCTGAAGGTAACACCATGAAGAGGGAGATTATGGATGGCATCGCTGCTATATTTTGTTGCCCTTGTTTAATGAAGAGTATCTAGACAAACTTTTATCTATTTATTTTATTATTGATTGATTTAGGTCTTGTTGTTGGGATGTCAACATTTCGCTCCAGCTGTCTGTGCTGTCAGTTCTACATTGTTAAATCCATAAAAAACTTGGTCACAAAAAAAATAAAACCCATTGATTTATAAGTAAATGTCATCCATTATTATCACTCTGCTCCTTGCAGAGTTGAAATCCTTCCAGGAATCCTCCCATAACTGTCACAGTGCGTCTATTTTTTAGAGAGCTTATGGTTTAATGTTTCCCTCTTTCTACATAGTTTTATATTTTTTTCCCATATGGTGGAGACAGTAATCAGCTTGATTGTGCGTGTAAGTATAGTTCTGCATATTCTCACTATGATAAAGAAAAGAATTTCTGCTGACTGACATTCCTATTCGCAGACAGGCTACATTCCCAGCCACAAGCTGCACATACTCTCAGAAACCACACACACTCTCTCTCTCCGACACACACACACACATGCACACATTCAGAGGACAATGGTTTATGTCTAACAGGAAGATATGTGGCGTTCGCGACACACACTCACACACACCGGGCTCGGGCTGATTGAGCAGTCTGTAACAACAGATGGCTCTGAACCCTGCAGATGTTTGTGTGTGTTGCTGTTGTCAATTGTGAATAAAGATTTCTTGTTTTCCATAATTGAATCTTATGACTGGCGTGTGGATCATGAGGCACAAACACACACACACACACGCAGATAAAGCTTGTTTTTGTTTTGATTTTCCAATAGTCTTCTTTTGCTTTGGCACACACCAACGGACACTAATCCATTAGCTACTGGTGGTCCATAAGTGGACAGGTGGGGTAGTCTGGTGTCCCACTGGTGGTCTACAGACGTGTGTGTGTGTTTGTGTGTGTGTGAGAGACATTTGGAGCCAGTCTGGTCTGTGCTTGCAGGGTTGAGGCTTCCCTGTATGTGGTATGTGAGCTGCCAGTGTGTGTGTGTCCTCTTGACCACGTCTGTTTGACTTGCCATCTGAATGAGGTATTTCACAGCACTGCCCCAGAAAGTGCACAGTGAAATATAATGAGCTAAACCAATTTAATGTCAGATAATGATATGCTCCTCTATTGATCCCTGTGGGGAACTTTTTAGTTTCTGAAGGTTAGAGACTGAGCAGCACTGTGTGTGTTTTAACCCAGTCAGAGAAATAATCTATATCAGGCTTTGGCTTCATAGGAAATACCTCATTGCTGGTTTTTTTTTTTTTCATGGGGTTCACTGATGATAAGAAAAATATAGAATCTCACCAGACTTCTCCTTTATGCCCCACGCTGCTCAATAAAATGACATATAAATTGCCTGATACAAGTGAACAGCATGAACCCTATCTAGTTGCACCAGTGCTTCAACTTTATTAATTGATTTATCATTTAATCTGTATAATGTAGGGCTGCAACTAATGATTATTTTCATTATAGATTAATCTGGCATTAATTTTCCCGATTAATCATTTAGTCTATGAAATATTTTTTTTAACAAAGTAGTGAAAAATGCACATCACAACTTCCCAGAGCCCAAAGTGACGTCCTTAAACTGCTTGGTTTGTTCATCCAACAGTCCAAAACTAAAATATATCATATAATTTATTATCAAATTATATGATGAAGTAAAGCACCAAATCCACATACTGTATATGAGAAGCTGGAACCAACAAATATTTGGCAATTTTGCATTAAAGAAGACTGATTAATTCATGATCAAAATCATTTTCTTTCAATCCACTAATCAATTAATCTAATGGTTTCAGCTCTAATATAATGTCACAAAAAAGTGACAAATGTCCACAAGTTCTCAGAGCCAAAAGTGACGTTTTTAAATCTGTCCAACCAACAAACCCCAAAGAAATCCAGGGTTTCTCCCAGGATAATGCTTAGTGGAAGCGATGTACGAAAAGTTCATTAATTTCTTCTAAGGTTAGCAGACGCACTCTTTACCTCGAGGCGCTTTGCCTCCACTATAATGAGAAACCCTGATATGCAGTTTAATGATACTTCCACCAATCTTTTATGTTCTTGATAAATGACTTAAACCACTGATTGATTATTAAAATAGTTGGCTATTCATTTTCTGCTAGTTGATATTCTATTAGCTAATTAATAGTTTCAGCATTACTCTGAACTAAAGTCAATTTTATTTAATTTCACTTCCTCAAATCACTTAATTTCTTCACCTCACCTCACTTTACTTCACTACTTGAGACTAAACTTGCGAATGAGTGAAATGGAGCAAATTCGGACAGACGTTGAGCTGATATGCCTCTCTTATACAAATCCGTTTCAAACCATTAAAATTCAATTACCAGTAAGTCCACTAAAATTCATGCCAGTGCAGTAAAGCTGGGTTCAATTCAGTATAATCTGATTCAGTCTGTTTTAATTCACTGCCATTTATTCCTACTCACACGTTATAGTCTTAATGTGTCTAGTACAATCCAGTTCCGTATAATCCACTAATTCAGTATAATCAGTTTTAGACCCTCCTGATGCAGTCCAGTTCAATACAATCCCATTTCAGTCCAGTATAATCTGGTTCAGACCAGCTCAGTTCATATGGTGAGGATGTGAATGTGTTTTTAGTCCCAGTGGGGAGACAGATACTCTCAGTGTCTCTCTGTCTTTCTCTGCATGAATGAGGTTATGATTGACCCGCTAAGTAGACAGATGGAGGAAGGTGTGTGTGTCTGCATGTGTCCGTCTGTACCAGCAGTAGCTTCCCCTGCCTGGCTTTGTGGTTTTGGCCATGACTAGTCTGACACACACACACACACTTTTCTTAGCTACACTCTACTTGGAGCACAAGTGTGTTTGGCCACAGTCTGTCTCTGTGCATGAAGCTTTGTGCACGTGTGCATGTATAGTAAATATACAGCATGTTGTATAGTGTGTGTAAGTGTGTGTAAGTGTGTGTGTGTGTGTGTGTGTGTGTGTGTGTGTGTGTGTGTGTGTGTGTGTGTGTGAGAGAGAGAGAAAGTAAAAAGTAATCCTTGTTGGTTGAGTTCACCTCAGACTGACTGAGCCACAATTATCTACTCCTCCCCACACTGTATTTTTGTGCAGCAAGTGTGTAAGGCCCCAAAGATAAACTCTTCATAGTTTGTGTCTCTGTTTGTTCAGGAAACGGTTGTGGGTGCTACAGAGAGACACACTGGGACTGGGAGAGAAATACACAGAGAAAGGTAGAGAGACTTAGAGGTTTGGTTCAGTGACCTAAGCTCCCCCCTCTCTCTGCCTCTCTCTATGGGGTCTTGCAGCTGCTTTAAGCTGTCCTGTGGTAATGATGTCAACAAGCAGCTGCAGCCTAGTGATGACATCGACGACTCACCCGACACACATACCCACTCACATGCACCGAAGTTTACCTGTCCTGTCAGCTTTCTTAATTGCAACACTTGAGTTAAAGTCAGTTTTAGCTGACGTTGTCGGAATTATTTGGACATTGGATTGTCACACTGTTATTCCCACGCAGCTTCACCTATTTCAAAACATCTCCTTAACCATGTAGCTTTTTCTTCATTCAAGTGTCATTTATATATATACAGTATATACATAAACTCTCTCAAATCTGATAAAGATACAGCAACTATTCGCTTTTAGAATAAACCCGTGAAGAAGAGTCACAAAGCGACTAAAACAGAAACAGCCAACTCATATGTGGGAGAAGCGGGGTTCCATATACATGTCTAAGCGTAGAGGCTAACCGTCTCCTCATCTGAGTCATAATGGTACCACTGGCAGTTTCCAGTGATGATATCTGAAGATCTTAGCAACATACTGTCATACTCTGGTTTCTAAAAGCAAAGATAAGGCATCAACAAGTCAACTTACTTTTTTTTTGCATTTATTTATAATTCAAAGGCGCCAATTAACCTGACCTGCATGTTTTTGGACTGTGGAAGGAACCCGGAGAACCCGGAGTAAACCCACACATTCATGAGAAGAACATGCAAACCCTACACAGAAAGGCTCAGGTGACAGTGCTAACCACTGCACCAATGTGCCCTGTATTTACATTAGGTGACGATGACATCCACCTAGACCTTAGACCCTCAGTGGGGACAAGATGCCTCCATTTGAAGGCAAGAAGGAAGAAACCTTGGGAGGGTGAGATGCCCATCCATGACGATCAGTTGATTGGGGTCCAGAGTGGGCTGGTGGCTGGTTGTTTAGAGTATCCTCTCTGTCCATCAGCATGCAGTGAAGACTTTACTGCCACACACCACTCACACACCTTTGGGAAGCAGTTTTCTTCTTAATGTCGGCCACAAAAACTAATTTCGGAATAAATGTAGGTAGGATGGTAGGTAAATGCAGATGTAGGAAACACCATCCCGTAATGACTATGTAGAAACAAGCCCAAATTTCTCAGTAAGGGGTGAGTTTATTTTTTTTATTTCTAATTGTAATATTTGGTGTTAGAAACAGTGTAATTCGAACACTGGACCACACCAAGTATCACTGATGAGTGTGGTGTACGTGTAACGTTTTCATCCAGAGAGGGCAGTGACACACTGTTCTTCAGCCTTAACTTATCTTTTCTTTTAACGTTCGAATACATTACAAGGATAAATCTTTTAAAAATATCCTGGTAACACATAAAAGACTGAAAATGAAGGACAACTTTGATGATACAAATATAAAATAAAACATACAAGCTTGAAACTAAAATTGATGTCAGTAATTCAGGTCATGCTCTTACCCTGTGTCCTAACAAAAGTACCATTGTGCTCAAGATTACTTTGGCTGTCAGTGGGAGTTAGTTAACATAATGGTTTATGGTAAGAGGAGGGTGTACTGTAACCTTTACGCCAGCCTGTAGAGAGGATGTGTGTGTTTTGATTGTAAGGATTTCTCTGGATTTAGTGTATGAGGATTCACCCCTATCACCAGGCTGATTGGAAACGCATCCTCCAACCATCTGCCTGCTCCATCTGACACCACAGCCTGCTCCTTCCCTTCACTTTCCTTCCTTATACACGTTATTTCCTCACTTGTGTATTTCCCTCCCCACCCTCCTACTCTCTCGCCATGAAATCTTCCTCCTCTATTGCTCCTGCAGTGTTCTCTATAGGATGCCTCCACATTATCCTGCAATTGAAATACAGTACATTAGGGTGTTGTGTGATTTTCATTCCATGCCAGATGAACGCATGCTTGGTTTCCCACGGAGGAAAAGAACAACATTTTCTCATTAGCACATTTTTGACCATTACTGAGGTAATGGAGAATGAAAGAGGTCCTGAACCCCAGTGCATTCCCTTGTGTGAAATGGTTCAGATAAACTCCATCTACATTACCCTCCATCTAGGTTACTGTTGCTCTAATGTGGCCTTTTTGTCTGTTAATATAGCATATTTTTAGAGTCCATTAAGACTTTTTCTCAAACCACTGAATCCACTGGTTAATTCAGAATGTGAGTTACCCTCCAAGTAGCATAACATATCAATTTAAAGCTGGCTACAAGCTCCAGAAATACACTTCTGTAGTCTGCTTTTAATATAGGCTAAAGAAAAGAATATATATACACAAAACCATGTTGATTTGACCTTAATTTAAATGTTTTTCACATAGCAGAAAAGGGTGAAACAAAGTGGGGTTGGATATAGCATGCAAAATGCAAGCAAAATCTTGTTTTTGTGTAAAAAATATGAGTTATTTGGTGGATCATTTTCATGCACATGCCAGTGGACAGCAATTCAGAAACGTATTTTCTTCATTCTCCATAATGTACACACATTTGCCAATAAACAAAGCAATATTAAATTGCCAGATGTTTTAGTTTGCTTTGATGTTCACTCACATGTGACAGATGCCCTGTGTCGAAGTATCACCACTTTAATCCTCTTCTTCTTTTATCATTCATGAATGCCTCTTATCTAGTTCCTTTTAAATTGTGACTCCTATCAAATTCATTTTTTCTTTTTTTATAGCTAATCATGTTCCTTTATTACAAACTCTTATTAAGTTTTTTTTTCATTAACCGTGACTCTTATCAAGTTCCTAGTCTAGTGGAGTGCTTCCAAGGAAATTGAAAGATACAGTCTATCACAGATCTGCAGCCTTCAGCCCTCGAAGCTTGAGCCGTGCTATAATGTCCCTTCCTGTGTGCATCAGTCAGTCTGTTGTACCTTCCAGGTATAATAGAGCACCAGCTGCAGTTGACCAGGATTTATCCTGCACCGGCAGTCACTCTCATCACTGATAGTTGGACCTCCAGGGCTACAGAGAGCAGAGAACTGTGTCAGATTTGAAAATAGAGTGAGTATAAAGATGTTGAACCGAATATGAAAAGCTGCTGGCTCTAAATATCAATATAGATTAATTGTAATACGCTGTACATCTTAATAGACAGTGTTGAGCCACGCTAGCAGTGTGACTCCTAGGATAGCAGTGTCAGTCCGTCAGTCTGCCTCTTCTGTCCACACTGAAATATCTTGACAACTATTGGATGGATTGCAGTTAAATTTGCTACACACACCCATGATCCCAAGGACATGAATTACAATAACCTTGGTGAACCCTGAAACTTTTCATCTAGAACCATCATCAATTTGCACTTGCATTTTGTCCAATACTTTGGTTTATGACGAAATACCTGGAACTCTTATGACATTCCCATCAGCCTCAGCTCTACTTTGTGTTTATTGTTAATTGGCAAATGTTAGCATTCTAACATGTTGAACATTATACCTGCTAATCATCCGCATGTTAGCATTATAATTGTGAGTATGATTGCATGCTGACGTAAGCATTTTAGCTCAAAACAGTTTGAAGTACAGCTTCAAAGAGCCACCCGACTGTAAACTCTTGTTTTTTATTGTCCATACAGTATCCATGTTTGAGCGTCTTCATCTTTACAGTAAGAATTATGGCCAATGATCCACCACTTGATATTAAGACTTTTAAATATAAATGAATTAAGGAAGTTTCTCTTTTGCATTTCTTTTTTTTTCTTGCTGCACCCAAAACGTACCAAACCATGCATTTTGTGTACCATTACACCCATAATATACAGTATGATTTCCTCTTGATGGAGGGGTTGTCTATTGCTGAGCTGCCGTAGACAGACGGAGGGAGAGCTGCTGACAGCTGCACGCTTGACTGCAAGACTCGGTGGCTCCATGAGAGAGAGAGCTTGACACATACAGACAAACACAGAGAGAGAGAGAAAGAGTATCAGCGGATCAGATTTCTTTCTGTCTCTCTCTCTCCATCAGTGAAGCGTTATCTGACCCACTGTTGGTCTGTTACATCTGTCCTACTTGCCTCCCTATCTTTCTATCTATGTCCAATGTCTCCCTTTCCCTCTCTCTCCTACCCAGCAGGAGACTTCCCTCCATCCCTCTCATCTGGCTGGCGTCCCAATCACACTCCCCTACAGCGCATGAGTGTGTTGGTGCATGTGTGTGCATGTGTGCGTATGTAAGAAGGATCATTTCTGAGTAAGATGTTTGCCAAAATAAAGGTTTAATCTCCTTTAAAAAGAATTATAACCTATGCACACACACACACAAGCATACGCAGAGTTAATCTGCTTCTTATCTTCACCAAATCCATCTATTTTGGGAAGAATAAATCCACTATTCAATCGGGGCAATTTCAACAGGGCTGGACAAAACAACATCCACATCTTATAGAATATTGTGATTCTTATTTTAGATGTGTAGGATTGGATTGAAATATTGTAGGTTCCCATTATTTCACCCACCCGTGTTTCTTGGCTTGAGATCCAAAGAGATCAAGCAGATCTGTTTGTCTGACATGAGATGGGGTTGGATGACAAATGTGTGCATATGTGTGTCTGTGTGTATTTAACAGCTTACACCGTATAACACCAGTCGGAAGCTCCCTCATCCTCTTTTCACCAGATTTTAATTTGCCATCAGTCTGCTCAGTGGTTTAAAGCTGTAAATATCATAAAGTTATATATCTCAGCCAAGAAAAGCAACATGTTTTTGCTTCAAGTTAGAATACAATGCTTCGTATACACACAACCAAACCAACTGACACTAATTAATCTCAACAAAAAGTCCAATAACACAGAGAGTAAATTCATAAAGAAGGGATGTAAGACAACGTGCAGGAATGTTATTTAAAATTAATTCATGGGGAGAAGAAAAAAAAAAGATTAAACTTGATCTCTTTTTTTCAGATCTTGTACTGTTTCCCCGTGAAACCAAAACCCTATGTTATATCTTGTCTTTTTCCCCCCTCTGTCACATTGAGCCAATCCAGAGAAAGACTACATCTAGAGCCCGTTCTTGAAAAACGCAAATACTGTAAATATTTGATGATCGATATATATAATTCAAATCCCTATGTGATGAATTATGCATTGTCTGGTGGGATTTGATGAATATTTGTCTTTGCTACTGATATCTCTGTCTCCTATCTCCAGCCACTGAGCAACGTCCTGTAAGTGTGTATGTGGAGGGGAATGATAAAAAAACATCTGATACAGACAGAATATGTGAGTTTATGAACTCAGAACTCATTTCAAAAGTAATAATATTATGTACAACTCCCTAGAGAAGCAATTTGTACACTACATACACATTAAATATAAATAATAAGCAGATTCTAATTATTACATTTCTTTTTATCAAAACCAGCTATTTTATCTTCTAAAATCAGGATGTCTGTTTTCTCTCTGGCGAAACATCAGGAAAGTTTAATGTTTAATTTAGTGTTGCCCTACTACAGAAGATCATACTGAGAACAAAGGAAAAGAACAATGTCAACTCCTTCATCTGTTCTACGTGGATAACAACTTCAGTTTCAGCCTGTTATTTACTGTAGGTGACAAAAGTAATGTCCACTACAGCGTTTGCATTTGTCATGATGCTTTGTGCTTTTTTTCTCAGAAGAAAAGTGACATGCAATGGGACTGGTCAATTAACTGGTAAATAAAATGCAATGGCAACAAGTGACAAAATGCCCTGTAGAGATCTGAAGTGGCTCAGATACTGTAGAGCTGTGAAGACACTGTAGAGGAGTCAGCTCTGTCAAACAGCTGAACACCGGGGAGGGTTGAATGAGCTGAACAGCTGAGGATACGAGTGTACGTGCACACTCACACACATGCGCACTCACACGTACAGTCTGCTAATGGGTCGGGGTTATTGTCAGGTCAAGATGAGTCAGGAGAAGGTCAGGGAGGAAACCACATTTTTGTTATGCAAGATTATCTGAACAGGCACTCTCTGTGTGTGTGCGCGTGCTTGTGCGTGTGCGTGTGTGTGTGTGTGTGTTAGTCTGTGCGTGTTAGTCTATGCTTGAATGACTTGCATGTGTGTCTTCTTGTCTCTGACAGTTGCTATACATTACTGTATATTGTATATGTGTGAATATTGCCTGCGTTATTCCTCTGTGTGCGTGTGTGTGTGTATGTGTATGTGTGATCACAGCAGACTAGTGGTCCACCCACCCAATGTGCCACCTGATCCAGCCCACCCCTCTGCCCCCAAAGTCATTACACGCTGCTACCCAATCCCTCCTCATCTCCCAGTCAGCTCCCTGGGGTCTCAGACACATGTGAGACACCACACACACACACACACACACACACACACACACACACACACACACGTCAGATGGTTCTTTGCCTCAATTAGCTCAAGTACCAGTGGCCTATTATTTTTAAGATTATTAGTAATAGTGTGGTGGTGGTGGTAGGTTTTTATCTTTTCAAAAAATAAAAATATTTATTATTTCTGTAGATATTTGTGGTTGATTGATGTTCTGTAACTGCAAACTTGCTGCTTTTAAAGAAAAATATGGCACCCTTGTGTAGGGCTGCACTATTATTCATTTATTTTAGTGATGTCATTTTTTAGGGATGTCACTTTTCCCACCGGTTAATAATCTTGTGACAACACCGATTACACCGGACATTTTACTAGAAAGGATGACGTTCGATAAACTGTATGTAGAGCACTTACTTTGATCTTTAACGTTGGATGGCTGTGTGTCTGGCCTCTTCGGTCGAGCTTTTCGCTGCGGGGCCGTCCTCTACACGGCTTCATAACAAAAGTTTACAGATTCCCTCATTAATGTCTTGGTTCCCTAATAGCATTGGGTTCTGAAATATTGCCAAATGGGCGCTTTTGCTTTTGCTGTGATACAAAATCCTCTGCCATCGTCTTGTCTATGAACTCTCGTACAGAGCAGACACTTTCACTTCAGTTCATAATTGTAGCGTCCATCGTCTGCCTATGTATTGATAGTCCACCTGGACAGACACATTGCGCAGGCAGGACCCTACTTGATCTGATGTTTATAATGAAACGGTTTTCGGTTGCTGTTGAAATGTTGCTGTTTATCTGAGCTTCAGTAACATAACCTTGTCCAAATCGAGCTTAACTAGCTTTGTTGACCCAGCAGCAGCTAGATAATAGTCAATAATAATAGTATAATATATAATAATAGTTATATGATATATAATACTAGTTAGTATGTAGTTATATTATAATTTGTGCATGATCAGACCATCAAGTTAGACCCATTGAGATCCAGTCTGGGCACATTGGTGCTGACAGTCAGCAGGATATAAAACCATTACAGTATCTTCCCATCTTTCTCGTAAAGATTATTTTACTACTGGGTCAAAACAAAAACAATCAGTGAATGTTTGTGGAAATATTGTGTGAGGTGTCTTGTCTTTGTAGGTTTCGATACTCTCAAGGTCTGATCTGAGTTTTACACACAGAGAAAAAAAGATCAGTTAAGACGGCGTTCCTCTCTTGTGCATAAGAGCACATCACACTTCATTAGCTGCTTGCCGTTTCATATCTGGTTCCTGAAACAAAAACAAACAAACACTGATTAGCCTAAGATGTCTCCTATGACAGGGTATAATTATTAGAGCAATTTTATTTGGTTTGGGCAGAACTCTTTCAGAAGGCTCATTAAAACATCCAGCTTTATTTCACTACTCCATTGTTCATAGCTGCACACATGCGCCTGTGAAATCTGTTTAAATCCCAACTTCTGCATGGGAAGTGGAGTATACATCTTTCAAACCTCCTTCTTTGTGCACATGCAGTGTTTGTAAATGAGCTCCCAGATGTATAATGTGGCAATTCTCATTGTTTTGTGCCTACATTTAGGCTCATTACTTCAGTGCTGTTGCATTGCATTTCCCGCAGATCACTTGGCAATCAAATTTCATTTTGGCATTCTTAGTATTTCTTCCCCTGAGGACACACATTCTGGAGATAAACCACCATGTTTTCCCAACTGCTACATCTATCCTTCTTCCCTTCTTTTCCTATTCACTGTCATCTCCTGTAGAGCTCTCCATTCATCCGGCTGCCAAGAGAGATCCCTAACACTTACCCACACATAGTCCTGAATAAACTTGAAACCAAAAGTATAAATGTTAATAAAAATAAGTCGTCCTTTACACAGTGAGGTTAAAATGAGAGAAGAAAAACCATCAGACCATCTACTTTAGGACAAACCTGAAGATTAACATGGCCATACAGGAGGAGGACAAGTTAAACTACCTGAAATGACGTATTTCCTCTTGCTATTTCAGTGTTCTTTCCTTCCCTCTACCCCCCTCTTTTATTCATCCTTTCTTTTTTGTCTTTATAAAGTTTCATCAAGTTATTACACTTATCACCACTTTATATTGCAGGCCCTAACAACTGGTCCACCCATCGCTGCCCCGTCGCTTTTCAAAGGTCAATCCCCGCCCCTTGTTAAATGTGAACGCACCAATCAGAACAGTTTGTGCCGCATGATTAATGAACCCTACATAGGTCATGACCTTTTCCTAAGTAACTGCAGAGATAAAAGCAGTGTGGGTGTGTGTGAGAGAGAGATGTATAGGCCTAGGTGTAATAGCCAGAGAGGCGGCAGAGTGCATGACTTGATATATGAAGAGTAATGGCTAGGAGAACGCTCTCCTTCCTAGTACATCAAGATAGATATGGAGCATTGCGTGAGTGTGTGTGTGTGTGTGAGAGAGAGAGAGTGAGAGA